>JADRCD010192094.1:17369-64311 GCA_019843815.1 Montemys delectorum
TGTGTGTGTGTGTGTGTGTGTGTGTGTGTGTGTGTGTGTGTGTGTGTGTGTGTGTGTGTGTGTGTGTGTGTGTGTGTGTGTGTGTGTGTGTGTGTGTGTGTGTGTGTGTGTGTGTGTGTGTGTGTGTGTGTGTGTGTGTGAGAGAGAGAGAAAGACTGAGACTCTGTGTGTGAGACTGTGTGTGTGTGTGTGTGTGTGTGAGAGGGAGAGAGAGAGAGAGAGAAAGACTGAGACTCTGTGTGTGAGACTGTGTGTGTGTGTGTGTGTGTGTGTGTGAGAGAGAGAGAGACTGAGACTGTATGTGTGAGACTGTGTGTGTGTGTGTGTGTGTGTGTGTGTGTGTGTGTGTGTGTGAAGAGAGAGACAGAATGTGTGTGTGTATGAGAGACTGGGTGTGTGTGTGTATGAGAGAGACAGTGTGTATGTGTGAGACACAGAATGTGTGTGTGTATGTGTGTGTATGAGAGACGGTGTGCATGTGTGAGAGAGACAGAATGTGTATGTATGAGAGACAGTGTGTGTGTGTGTGTATGTGTGTGAGAGAGACAGTGTGCATGTGAGAGAGAGAGAGAGAGTGTGTGTGTTTGTGTGTGTGAATGGGTGTGTGTGGGTGTTGTTTTTTTGAGGCCTAGTCCCATGTAGCCCAGACTGGCCTTGAACTCCCAGTCTTCCTGCCTCTATCTACTGAATGATAGCTTGACAGAGATGTCCCACCATGATGGGCAGAACTTTGAACCTATATTTGTATGGATTTTATCCACAGAAGGTCAATTTCAGACAGTGTGTATTTTTCTAATGTGACACAAAGGAGCCACTTATTTATAAAGAATAATGTCTGTTCTATTGCTTTTTTCTAAGGACCTCTTCACAATAATGGTACATACATATTTTTATCTGGTTTTGGAAGCAAGGTTTGGCACAGCCTAGACTGGTCTCGAATTTGTGATCCATCAGCATCAGCCCGAGGCTACAGATGTGTTCTGTGTCAGATGTAGACCCTCTTATACAGCAATATAGTTAAGTTCATTCCACCCACACTTACCAGCCTTGCAGCCGTTCCATATTGTGTCACCTCCTCTCTTGATGATGTGCTGTTTATTCAACAGATGTTTGTTCTCTGTACTTCTGGACTCAGAAAACATACGAAGCTAGCTCTTTTAGCAGTGTTCTATTGAAAAGTAAAAAAGAAAGTCATTTGTACTTGCTTTCTTGATATGTGTGGGGATTCAAACCAGAGCCTTGGCCTTGCCAGGCAGTCTCAATCACTGAGCTTCATTTTTAAGACAGTCTCATATGAAGTGCCCAAGCAGGCCTCTAATCTGTGATCCTCCTGTGTTAGCCTCGCCAGTATAGTGATAGGCTGTACAATCAGGTGGGGTTTTTTTTTGTTGTTTTTTGAGACACTGTAGCTCTGACTGTTCTGGAACTCATTACATAGATCAGGTTGGCCTCCTGAGATCTGACTACCTCCTGAGTGCTGGAATTAAATGTGTGTGCTACCATGCCCAGCTTCCTTCCTTCCTTTATCTGATTCCAGGGATGGCGCTCAGGTTGCCAGACTTGCCCAGTTCCTGTGCCAATGGAGCCTTCTCGCCAGCTATCTACTTGGGTGTTATGCTCACTTTTTTCCCTCCTAAGACTGGGTCTTGCTATAGATGAGGTTGGCTTTGAACTTAGGATCCTCCTGCCTCTGCTTCTCCAGTGTTTGGATAAAGGGCTCTACAGAAACCTAGAGCTCACAGGGAAGCCTAGCTCTTTGGATGTTCCAGCTGTAAAATAACTCCTCAGGATTTCTTTGTGAGGCTTTCCATGGCAATATTGTGGGACAAAGGGAAGGCAGGTTGTCCTCATTAGACAAGAGCATTGGACCTCAGCTGTTCTCTGCTCACTCCTGCAGTCTTTGGAAGACCCTGAGCACCTGAAACGCTGTTGCAGGGCATCCTGATGCTGTGCTCAATCAAGTTCCCCACAGCCCATGCACTTCCTGTTATCATTCCGAGCAGGGCTTACAGGGACGAACAGGTGGGTTTCCTAGACCAGGTGTGCCTGGAAATTGGGGACATCAGACAATAGGCAAGATTGTGTCCTGTGGACCAGGCTACTTCTCAAAAGCCTGCAGCCTCCCATTGCCTAGAATCTTTGTTTTTTTTTTCTCTCTAGCTCTGGCTGTCCTGGAACTCACTCTGTAGACCAGGCTGGCCTCAAACTCAGAAATTCACCTGCCTCTGCCTCCGAAGTGCTGGGATTAAAGGCGTGTGTCACCATTGCCCGGCTTTTTTTTTTTTTTTTTTTTCCTAAATTCTTAATCTGCATTTGGGATATGTGATTTATATTATCTTCAATACTTTTTGACTTGCCTGAAACGCTTTACAAAGACACCAGCAACCACCCTCTTTGCCAAAGTCTTCACTATGGAATCGTCCTCAGACCTCCTCAGTCTGGGGTGAGGTGGGCCCGGGCTCTCTGTTTCCTTCCTGTTAACTTGGCAGGTTTGAGGGTTGTAGAAGACGGGTGTGATTCACCACTGTGCTCAGCTGAAGTGCCATATTGACCTCTGATGACATCCGTACTATTCAGATAGGAAGTACGCTGCAGAATCAATATTTGTTTATCTTTAGTTTCTGTGTTTCTGCCTGTCCTTGGCAGTATTGATCTTTCCATTAGCACTGTTGTGTGATAATGGGTGGCTGGGGAGCAAATCAACAATACACAAACCTAGACATGGTGTGTCCTTAATCTCAGGATTCGGGGGGCTAAGGTGGGAGTATAGTGATTCTGAAGTCAACCCGAGTTATCCAGCAAGCCCGTCTCAGAAAATGTAAGGAAATCTTTAGGAGTGCACACTAATCTTGAAAAGGACTGAGTTTGATTACTGGCACTCATGCTGGACAGCTCACAACTGACTGCCTGAAGTTCTAACTCCAAAGGATCCAATACATTCCTTTGGTCTCTGGGTACCAATAGCCAGGTACATGTACACTTACACAGACACACGTACATAATTAAAAATATTAAAAAATCTGTAACGACAGCTCACAACTGACTGCCTGAAGTTCTAACTCCAAAGGATCCAATACATTCCTTTGGTCTCTGGGTACCAATAGCCAGGTGCACGTACACTTACACAGACACACGTACATAATTAAAAATATTAAAAAATCTGTAACTCCAGGAAATAGAGGAAGGTTTATACAAAAGCTAAAAGCAGGCATCATGCACCACACTGCTTAGTCAGAGTGCCCTATGTCCAGAAAAGCCTGGGCTGTGGAGTGAGGTTATGTCTCAACCAAAACTCAAAATAGTCTACAAGTCCTATCACAATCAAAATCCTTCTGCTTCAGCTTCCAGTGCAGAGGATACAGGTATATGTTACCTTGCCTGGCTCAAAGTAAACCCCCCCCCCCTTTTTTTTTTGAGACATGAACTTTTCTGTGTAGCTTGGCCATCCTGGCTAGCCTCCAACTCAGGGATGTGCTTGCCTCTGAGTGCTGAGATGCACAATGCGTGCTATGTCACCATCTATAGTAAACTATCTCAGGGGTTTGTGCCAGAAGCCAGGTTCTAACTGTGGACGCTAGACAATGTCTAGTGGCCAAAAAGTCTGAAGATGTGTCTGACTTGTGTTCTGAGCCAACCACTTGGGTAAAAAAAAAAAAAGGAAAAATGAAGTTGTGTGTATGTGTGCGCAGGCGCATGCGGACATGCACTTTGATTTTGTAAGTTGGACTAGAAATGCAGCCTGGGAGTTGCCAGTTACTGGCATAAACCTGGAACAGCTGCATATCTAACTCTAGGCCTTTGTCTTCCTCTGGGAAAAGGGAGCAGCAGAGGGCATAGTGCGCATTGTGCAAACCGATGATCTGAGTCCAGATTCCTAGAAACACAGAAAAGCCAGTGTAGTACCAGCACAAGTGTATGTAACGCCCATGGCACCTACAAGGAGACAGCGGCTGGGACAGGAGAAACTAGAAGCTTGCAGGCCAGGTATCCTGGTGTGTCAAGGCAGAAGGCAGGGATCCACACCTGAAGCTGTCCTCTGACCTGCACACATACAGTATAGCTCAAGTGTGCCCATACATACACACGCACACAGAAGCAGAGAAGGGAGCATTCCTTCCCAGAAAGAGTGCCCACCTCCAGATGAGAACAGTGTGTTCCCCATTAGGAAGGAGTGCAAAGAGGAAGTGCAAGTGATGGTTCCTGAGGGCCAGCCAACCTCACTATGCAGACAATTCTTAGTGATGAATGGTTAACAGTGAGAAAGCTAAACAGATATAGCACATCCAGGCCCCAGATAGAAACAGTCTGCAATTATTGGTCTCTCTTTTTTGGTTTTTCAAGACAAGGTTTCTCTGTGTAGCCCTGTTTGTCTTAGAACTCACTCTGTAGACCAGGCTGGCCTCAAACTCAGAAATCTGCCCGTCTCTGCTGCCTCTCAAGTGCTGGGATTAAAGGCGTGCGCCACCACTGCCCAGGATTTACTGGTCTCTTTACTGACTTGTCCATCTTTTCATGCAAGCAGCAATTTTGGGTGAGTGGTTTTCATTTCTGTGACACTATACTCAAGTCAAGGATTATATATATATATTTTAATACATATTAATATATTTACACACTATATTAAATGTATGCATCTTCAGCCACCGGTGAGATGGTTCAGCAGTTAAGAGCATGAACTGTTCTTCCAGAGCACTGACTGGAGTTTGGTTTCTAACATTCAAATCAGGTGGCTGACAATCTCTTGTAACTCTAGCTCCAAGGAGCCCACTCCCATTTGTAGTTGCCCTGGTCATCTGTGCATGTGGCCTACATACAAATACCTAAGTAAAAATAAAACTTAAAGATTTGTGTGTGTGTGTGTGTGTGTGTGTGTGTGTGTGTGTGTGTGCGCGCGCTTACACAAATATGTGTAGCTGCCAGGGGAGGCCAGAAGTCCACAAGTGCTCTCAAATGCTAAACCATCTCAGTCCCTACTTATGAGACTTTAAAACATCTAATAATTCTGGGATAGTTTCAGAACTAAAATATTCTCTTCAAAGCACAGGGTTGGGAGTTATAGGCCATTGGTTGAAATTCAGCTTGTGTGAAGTCTGGATTTGATTTCCAACACCACAAAACAAACAAAAAAGTGCCTGTGTGTCTGGAGAGGCTGCAGCGGCAGGGAGAGTGCTCCCAGGGCCTTAAAAGGACCTGGCCTTTTAGACACAACAGGTTCCACCCAAGTGACTGACTGTCCAGCCACTGGTCTGGAGCTCTAAGCTGTGGTCACAGGCAAGGTGGCCAGGGAGTCACAGGGCCCGGTGCCCTGTTTCAAGCAGCATGCTCTCCAGCTGTAGCTTGCTGTCACTCTCTATGTAGGGCTGGTGCAGCCACATGGACAGGTAGGTCAAGCTGAGGTTGCGGTCTGCAGTATGGGCCAGCTCTGCGCCAATGGTGTGCTTCAAAAGGAGCTCCTTCTTGTACGCTTCGGAGAGCCGGTGGGAGACCTCATCTGCAACAGAACAGACACCATGGCTGCATGAGAATGTCCTGTCCCTAAGTTCAAGCCAGAATCAGTGCTAGCAGTGTGGCTCATCTGGTAGAGTACTCTCCCAGCATGCATGAAGCCTAATCCCCAGTGTCTGTAGACAGTGTGGTAGTGAATGCTTGGGACCCAGCACTTGGAAGCTGAAGCACAGGTGGAGGCAGGAGGATAGGAGGTAAAAGATTATCCTCAGCCACCGGGGCAACAGAAAACTTAGATCAGAACAGCCCTGGGATAAGGAAGGACCAAACCAGTCCAGTCCAGTCCAGTCAGATGGTTAAGTGGTAGGAAGCACAAGGCCACACAATCCGTGTAACTTGTAACGATGAGCCCCTTCATCCAGGCTCAGAAGGCTTGGAGGACTGAAGCAGGGGGACTGCTGCAAGTTGGAGGCCTGCTTGGGCCAGTTCAGCCTAGGATATACTACAGCTCTGTCTGAAAAAGGAAACGGGACTGGAGAGATGGTCTAGCAATTTAAAGCACTGGATGCTCTTGCAGAGGAGCTGGGGTCATTTTCCAGCACACACAATCAGGAGCTCACAAATCCATATCACTCTAGCTCCAGGGGACAGAGCACTTCTGGTCTTCAAGGGCACCTGTCTTCATGTATGTGCACATACCCACACGCATACAAATAATTAAAGTAAATCTTAAAAAAAAAAAACAAAAAAAAAAACAAAAAAAACTGAGCTAGGTGGTGGTGCTTTATACCTTCAATTCCAGGACTTGGCGAGTGGTTGTCTGAGGATTTTAAGATCAGCCTGGTCTATAGAGTGAGTTCCAGAGCAGCCTGAACTACACAGAGAAAATCAAATCAAAAGAAAACAAACCCCCAGCCCCAATATCAAGTAGTTTAACCTGTACAAAGTTTTTCTTGCATTTTCTTCTGTCTGAATGTGTGTGTATCCCATGGTGTACACGTGGTGTACACAGTGTATACATAGTTAGACAGCAACCTCCAGACACTGGTTTGTTCCACTATGTGGGTCCTAGGGATCAGAGTCAGGTTTTCAGACTCGGTGGCAAGAGCCTTTACCTGCTAATGTAAAAGTATTTTTATTCACAAGATGTAATTGTTGTTTCTGCTAACCTAGGCCCGGTCCTGGAAGCTTCTATTTAGGCTTAGAATGTTCTCAGCCTCTAAGACTTACTGCTGAATAAGCTCATCCTTTCTAGTTCTTTCTGAACTCTGGCTCACTGGTTCAACTCAGCTGCTCTGGCTCAAACTCCTTTCCAAACAGATTGCCCCACTTGGCCTCAAACTAACTCTGGCAGTACATTCTCATCTTCTGGCTCGTTCTGTCTTCATCTGTGTCTAGCTTGTTCTCTCTTCAACCTGTCTCTGTAAAACTCTCCTGGTAAAACTGCCCCCTCCCTCCCCACCTCTCTCTCTGCACTGCCCCTTAAGTAGCTTCCCTTTCCTCTCTCTTCTCATGAGAATTGGGCATATCCCATTCTGTCAAATCTTTCTCTGACTCATCACGTCTCTGCCGCTCAATTAGACATCACTTTCAAATATGGCTGCTCACCTCTACAAACTAACTTTCCTTCTGTGCTTGGGATTAGAGGTGTGTGCTAAGGGCTGAGCTAGCAACAAGAAGAAACATTTTTTTTTTCCAGTAAATAACACAATCTCTGGGTTCATAGTGTGATCAAATATCCTGCAACATGCTGAACCATCTTACCAGCCCATTTAGTCCCATTTGAGCCCAGGCTGCTCTTAAACTCACTGTGATCCTTCTGCCTCAGCCTCCCAAGTACTGGACTTAAGAATTTGTACTATGTGCTGGTTAGTTCATGTTAACCTGACACAAGGTAGAGTCACAGGAGAGGAGGGAGCCTCCATTGAGAAAATGCCTCCATAAGGTCTGGCTGCTAGGCATTTTCTTAAGTAATAATTGATGTGGGTGGGGTGAACTCTGGGCACACGGTCCTGGGTTCAGTAAGAAAGCAGGCTGAGTAAGCCATGGGGAAGCAAGGCAGTAAGCAGCGCCTCTCCTGGCCATTCCTGTTCTGACTTGCATCGATGGTGAACAGGATGTGGAAGCATAGCCAGATAAATCCTTTCCTGCCTGAGTTGATTTAATCATGGTATTTCAGCATAGCAATAGCATCCCTAACTAGGGAAGACTAGTATGCTAAATTTCACTTTTTTCAATGATCTTGTATGAGGCTGACTGATTTTATTTATTTTTTTAAAGAGAGGCTCTCAGTTTATAGCCCAGCTTTGCCTTAAACTGACAATTTTTCTGCTTTTGTTGTTCATTACTAACTAGCATTATAGGAATGTACATTACCAAATCTGTCTTCAACCAACCTACCTGCCAGCCTGCCTGCCTGCCTATCGATCCATCCATCCATCCATCCATCCATCCATCCATCCATCCATCCATCCATCCATCTTTTAAAAGGCAGAGGCCCTGTGTCCTTTTCTAAGGACCAGATCTAAGCAATGCAGATACCCCTCTTAGAACCATCTCTAGAAGAGCTACTTACAAAAGAAGGCTGTGGGCCACGTGTGAAACAGAGGAGGCCGGCCGCTTTCTTCCCTGTAGTGGTAATTTTCTAGTTCACAAATCCCCTTGGTGGTTGAAGACAACTTTTCCATTTTCATTTGTACTTTAGTCTGAAAAGATATCAATTTGGAATATGAGAATACTGCTTAGAATTTCTCATCTCAGATTTAGTAACTATAAAAGATTTGAAGGCTATGATGTATAGTCCTGGTGGGGCTAAAATTCTAGTAATTCACCCCGTTAACTCTATAGATGGCAGATTTCCAGAGGAATGGAGACAGGTGGGCGCTGTGGTTTCATTACTTTTGCACTAAGCCCTGGCTTTTCACAGCCTCAGAGGAAGGCAGGCTTGCTGAGTCCCACCTCAGTGAGTTTTCTACACAGCAGTAGCACCTTAGCTCCAAAGACCTGGGGGAATCCCAGTGGGCAGTTGTTAAGAGAATGAAACGCGCAGAAAGACACCCAGCCAGTGCACCTCCCTCCCTCCCCAGCCCCCCCCCCCCCCCCTTTTCGAGACAGGGTTTCTCTGTGTAGCCCTGGCTGTCCTGGAACTTACTCTGTAGACTAGGCTGGCCTCGAACTCAGAAATCCGCCTGCCTCTGCCTCCCAAGTGCTGGGATTAAAGGTGTGTGCCACCATTGCTCAGCCTCTGACTCTATGGAGCCTCTGTGAGCCTAGATTTTCTTACTCATATGGTGACGAGTGAAAGGGAGCCTCATGGGCACCCAGAAGCAAGCAGTGAGAACCTGAAACCTGGGCCTTTACAGACCACTCTCCCTCTGCTGCTGTCCTCTCTGTCAGCTCCCACCAGGAGACCCAGCACCTTCTCTACAATGACCAAGTATGACAGATGAAGGACAGTGACGTGGGCCATGGAACACCCACTTATACAGTGATCATTAAATAGGATAGACAGAAATAACTAGGATTTTAGATTTAAGTAGCAAAGGTTTATTAAAACTAAATCCCCAGTTAGTGTAGTTGACTGCTATGCATCTGGGAATAAGAGAGCTATATAGCATCAACATCATAATTCCTTGTAACTGATCCTCCCAACTGTCCACCTCCTGGTTTTATCTAAAGTGGCACACACTAAATTTAGCAAATATTAATCTTTAGAAGTCTCTCCTTCCTTCTCAAATCATTTTAGGTTCGATAGTTCCCTTGGCTTAACCTCCAGACAGGTCCCATCGTTTCCAATTGCAGCTGGGAAGAAGCTCAAGGCTGAGGTGAGAAGGTGGAGCCAGGACTGGATCTGTGCTTTGTGAATCCCACTCTGTAAAGAAGTCGGCACCCCACAGCTGCTCCTGGACACCTCCTAATTCTAGAAAAGTGTAGAAGGACTCAGAGAGGACAAAGTCCCATCTGTCTGTGCTCTGCTAACAATGAAAGAGCAGCTCACACCACAGAGCAGCTGTGGTGTCTCCCATAGTAACACATCCCATGAAAATGGGGGTGAAGAGTATACCCATTCCCCAAGACAAGAGACTCAACCCCAAACCTCTGTAATGGCTGGGGAGAGAAAGCAGTAGACAAGAGACTTAACCCCAAACCTCTGTAATGGCTGGGGAGAGAAAGCAGCAGACAAGAGACTTAACCCCAAACCTCTGTAATGGCTGGGGAGAGAAAGCAGCATTCACAGCTTCCAACCCAACTTTTGGATTTGAACATGGAGTGAGATACATTTCAAGCCAGTTTCAGATGGATTCAAGTTCTAACACGATGGCTAGCATGCAGAGCTTGGTCCTCTAGTAAGGTGACTTCCTTGGTTACTTATGTGTGTGGGCGCCTCTGGATTCCCTGGAGCTGGAGTTAGAAACTCCAGTCCTTTGAAAGGGCATCGAGTGCTCCTAACACTTAGCCCTCTCTAGCTCTAGAGCTAACCACATTCTAACAGGACTCTCCTACACCAGGATCTAGGCTTCTTGGGAAAAAAAAATGCTAATTCTTAGACAGAGGCAGGAAATACACAAAGAAAGCTTGGGACAGCATTCAGTGCCAGTCAGAAAGGAAATGTGAGTTTTACAATGAAGGCTGGGGTTTCAGGCAGAAGAACTAATGCCTGAGTGTAAACCATCTGAGTAAGAAAGACAGTGGGTTTGGAGCACAGCCTGAAGTGGGAGCTGCTAGGTCCACATTGGTAAGAAAGACAGCAACTGCTTTAGTGTTAGAAGGCAGCACCAAGAAGTCACTATGATAGAAATGGTCAGGTCCACAAAATCTGAACCTTCCCTCTGGACCCAGGACAATGTGCCCGGTGTGACATGACGTGAGAGCGTCAGGGTTTGTTAGGTGGAAGGAGAGGCTTAGCAGGAAAGGTCTCCACCAGTTTTGAATGCCCCCACAGTCAAGCAAACCCCAAACAGTGATGTTGATGGCTAGCACCGTTAGCTCTTACCAAGCTGTCCAAGATGGCCTGCAGCTCCTCACACAGAGCTTCAAGTCCCTTATCATAGTCCAGGTTTGTCTTTCCTTCCTCTTCGATGGAAGCTGGGCTGCTGCTCTCTAGTTCAACCTTCTCTTTACCCCTGGACAAAGCAGAAGATAGTGGATCCAAATTACACTCTAAACTCACCTCATGCTGGGCAACTGCATGTCTCTAATCCCAGTGCTTAAGGAGAGGAGGAGTTCACAGCCTGGCTACACAGTAGGCCTGGCCTCAAAAAAAGAAAAACAAAACAAGGAAAAAAACCTTCACTTCATTTTGTTATAATAAATCCTATAAAAGCCATCATCTATAAAATCATGTTAGATATATTGCATATATGTTGCATGTCACTATAGTAGATGCTTATTTATATAGTAGAGGCCAGAACTGAGTACTGGATTCCCTAGAGCTGGAGATAGAGACAGTTGTGAGCTGCTGGGAACCAAACTCCAGTGCTCCGAAAGAGCAGTGGGCCGGGCAGTGGTGGCGCACGCCTTTAATCCCAGCTCTTGGGAGGCAGAGGCAGGTGGATTTCTGAGTTTGAGGCCAGCCTGGTCTACAGAGTGAGTTCCAGGTCAGCCAGGGCTACACAGAGAAACCCTGTCTCGAGGAAAAAAAAAAGGGCAGCGAGTGCTCCTAACACTAAGCCATCTCTAGCCCCAGAGCTAACAGGTTTCTAATAGGATTTTCCTATACCAGGATTGCATTTACAAAGTGAGCACATCCATAAGTTACTCAAGTTTGTTGTGCCTGGAGCCAAGGGCCTCTGTTTGCAGCAAATGGTCTACTGCTAAGCTATACCCCCAGCCCCGGCCACTCAAGTTTGTACTAGGGGAAGTGAAGTCTAGCCATGTGGAATCCTTGGTGTAGGGCTTAGTGCGACCATGCATAAGACATGGGTCAGTTCCGAAAGGAGTCGAGAGTCTGTGGTCTGTAGAGTTGGACAGTCAAGGCTGGGTCTTCAGCCCATGGCTTTTAGAAGGAGGTGCAACCATTAGAGTTAGGCCTAATGGGAAGCAGTAGTCAGCCTGTAGTGGTGTTCCTCAGGGAACTGTATGGAGCACAGACTTCCACCCACCTTCTTGAACACATGGTCTCTTCTCATTGCGGGAGCTAGGATTCACAGACTGGGCTGGAGTGGTGGCCTGCTTCTTCCTCCTCAGTGCTAACATTACAAGCACACACCAAAATGCCTGACTTTTTCCTTGGATACTGAGGTTTGAACTGAGGTCCTCATGTTTGCACGGTGAGTACCTGTGAGTTCTCTTTCTTCCTTAGTCTTTCTTCTTCCTTCCGTCCTTTCTTTCTCCCTTTCTTTCTTAACATGCTTTATCGTGTAGGCCAGCCTTGAACTCACAGAGATCCGCTGCCTCTGCCTCCCCAGTGCTGGGACTGAGCACATGAGCCACTACACTTGTTTCTTTTCTCTTTTCAATATTTATTTATTTATTTATTTATTTATTTTATTATTTTTTTTTCCCCAAGACTAGGTTTCTCTGTGTAGCCCTGGCTGTCCTGGAACTCACTCAGTAGACCCAGCTGGCCCCAAACTCAGAGATCCACCTGCCTCTGCTTCCCAAGTGCTGGAATTAAAGGTGTGCACTGGACTTTCCACTGAGTCATTTCTCAAGTCTCCCCACCTCCACTCTGTCTTTTTTAGAAATAAAGCGAAGCTCCAGGGGGTGGCCCAGAGGTGAAGGCAGACTAAGAAGCTGACAGCCACCTCCTTTACACAGTGGTGTGAGGTCTGCCTGGCCTGCACAGGTCCCTGTCTCACAGTGAGTATCTGAGGTCTGCCTGGCCTGCACAGGTCCCTGTCTCAACATGAACAGAGGCTGGAGAGGTGGCTTGGTGCTTAAGAGCACTTGCCACTCTTTCCGAGTACCCAGGTTTATTTCCATTTTGTGGCAGGAGCCACACGGAGCGCTCACACGGAGGCTCATGACTGTCTGTAACTTCAGTGTCAGTGGACCGATGTCCTTTTCTGGCCTCTTCAGCTGGTGCAGCTATGTGAGGCACATGCATGCATGCATGCAGGCAAAAGACTCACACACCTAAAATTAATAAATCTACAACACAGCAGCAAACACAGTCTAGAGAAAGAAAGCTCAGCTGTCAAGAGCAGCAGCTACTCTTCCAGAAGACCCAGGCTTGTTTCCAAGCACCCACAAGGCAACGCACAATCATCTGTAATTCCAGGATAATACCTCCTTTTGGCCCTCTTGGACAACAGACACACAAGTGACACAGACAAATATGCAGGCACAATACCCACACACATAAAGAAAAGGGGACATAATGAATTGAGTGCAATGGTACTCATCTGTGGTTCCAACTCCTCAGGCAGGCTGAGGCAGGAAAATCAGCTTGGGCAACATAGTTGGCTCCTGCCACAAAATGGAAATAAAGCCAGGTCCGTAGTATACACATTGAATCCCAGCACTCAAGAGAGGGAGGCAGGAGGAGTGCTAGGTGTTCAGGGTCAGCCTGGTGTAATAAAACTATTTCAAAAAGAACCAAATAGCAAGCAAACAAAATAAATGAGATGGAGGGCAGGAGGGAACCCAGCAGCCAACAGTACATACAAGAACCCACTTACCTGCCACCCCACATTCCTGAAAGATAATAGTGTCATGAACTCAACCCTTTCTCCTCAATCTCTTTATGACTTTAAATACAGATCTAGACAACGTGTAGCATAATTTTGTATTTATTTTTACATTTGTGTGTTTATAAGAACGGGCACATTTATACCATGACTGTGCCCATGGTGGACAACTCGCAGTCGTTTGGTTGTCTCCTTCCACCATGTAGGTTGTAGGGACTGAACTCAGTCATTAGGTTTGGTGGCAAGCACCTTTACCCACTGAGCCATCTCTCTAGCTTAAGGTGTCAAATTTGTAATCCTCCAGTCTCTGCCTTTTCAACGGGTCCTACCAATGTGTACCACACAGTCAGCATACCCTTGCATATGTGCAGGTAATATTTGCTACTCGTTTGGCTTCCCTTTATTTACACCAGGAAACTCTTACTCTCGTCCTCTCGGTCGGTGGTAGAGGTGACAGTACAGAGCATGGAGCAGCACATGTACTTACAGCAAGCTGACTTTCAGGTTGGCAATACTGCTCGCCGTGGTAAAACCCTTGTCACTGAGGCTGTCCCATTTCAGGATTAAGTTATGCCAGTCAGCTGCATTGTCCTTAAGTTTTCTCGCACTGACAGATAAGACAGGTTTTCTTGGTGTTGCAATCCCAAGAGTCTTTGCTAATAGGGAGCAAGAGAAACATGACAGGTAAGGAACACGTGATCACAGGCCTCTATAGTAAAATAGTCTGATAACGCAATGTCCCAGAGGCTCTTCACAGCTCCTGGCTCCACAAACACTTATCTCACACACACTGTCTACTTTTCTTTTGGGGGACAGGGTCTCAAAGGTAGCTTAGGCTGGCCTTGAACTCATCATCCCACCTATTCCTCCAGGGCTGGGATCAAAGGTGGGCACCACCACACCTGGCATAGCACCTTGTCTTAGAAACAAGTAAAGCTCTGACTTTCTAGGACTACGTCAACACTTAGCACTCTCTCCTGTGTGATAGTCTGATCTCGACTCTTTATACTCCAACCACCTGCTCTGAAGCCTTAAACAGAGCTTTTGACTCCTGAGAGCTCATCACAGCACCAATACTGGCAAAGTGGGGTGGACACCAGAGACTCGGAGGTGAGCTTGCCAGGCTGCTGCTGCTGCTGGTGTGCCTATGACTTAGATGTCTAAAGTTCTGCCTGCATCTCTGCTCCAGCCCTGTAGAGCCAGGCAAAGCTCCTGGGAAGGCCTTAGGCACGCGCTTCTCTCTTGGGGAAGCGCCTTCTTTAAGTAGTGCCATCCATCTACAATTCACCCAACCCAAGGCTTGAGGAAAGTGAGACCACAAGCAGAGTCTGCGCTGCCTTCTAGACTTACAGCCCTACACCATCATCTCGAAGCTGAGAGGAATCCAGGGCATGTGGCAGCTGCATGCCTTGGAGGCTACACCTTGAAGACCATGTTTCCTGGGTGTGAGCCCTAGCTGCCAGCTGAGTGTAAACATATTTGCCAATCTCTTAGAGCCTCAATATTCTCCCCTGCAAAATGATAGCACAGTATCTGTTCGAAAATGAATATGAGAGTTCACTGCAGCCTGGTCTACATATCGAGTTCCAGACTGGCCAGGGCTACATAGGGAGACTAAGACAGTAAACAATTATATACATAATATGTGAAGCTGCAAGGGCCGGACACATAACCAGTTAACAAGGCACACTACTGGTCCCTGAGTCTGTCCTCCCTTCTCCACTGGGGCCTCTTACTCACTCCCTGCCCAGTTCTGCTCTTCTGTCCCAGTGTGGGTCACATCGACTACTTGTGTGTGCACTCACTCACCCTGTTCACGCAGTATTCTTTAGGGCTCGGCTCTTTTCTGGTTTGCTTTGATGGTATTGGGGATTGAACCTATGGCCCTGTGCATGTTCCACTGGGGAACACCCCCAACCCATATTACTGTAAGACAGTCTCCTTAAGCTGCTGTGGCAGGCGGAACCTACTTTGCAACCCAGACAGACTGTGAACTTTCTCCCAGCCTCAGCCTCCCAGGTAGCTTGGGTGGCAGCCTGTGCAGGCATGCCTCGCCAATAGCTCAGCTTGATGATTTCCATTCATTCTTTTCTCAAACAACAACAAACACTGGTTGGCTACCTTCAACATGTCCGAAAGAGTCAAATAATATACAAGTAAATTATCTTAACTAGTCCAGACCGTAAGTGCTATGTAAAAAAAGGGAACAGAAAACCAGGTGTCCGGCAAAGGCTTTAATCCGTGTTCAAGAGATTAAGGCAAGAAGATTGCTAAGAACTCAAGGCCAGCCAACCAAAACTGCCATTTTGTTTTTTTAAAGGAGCTAATGTAGGTTACATAACAAGACTAACATAAATAAAAAACAAAATGGGGGTTTTGTGTCAGCATGAACCTGAGGTCTCCTCTGAGCTGAGGTGTAAATAAGCCAGGGAAAATAATCAGTGGGCCTCATGTGACCATGGACTTGGTGACTACAAGAAACAAGACAAACCCAGCATGACGAGGTTAAAACAGAGAAGCAGCGAACAAGGGCTCACACAGCTAGAGCCACAGGCCACACAGCCACCGAAAGCACAACAAAGAGCAGGCAGTGACCTGAAGCAGCTCGGGGGCCTGTCTCATGGCCCACCCCCACTACCAAATGAGTAAACACTTGGTCACCTGCAATAAGAGAGTGGAAGGGCGTCCTGAGGATGAGAGGGTCTAAGTGGAGAGGGAGACAGGGGGTGTGGTGTCAGAAGGGGGAGTCAAAATGCCATAAAGAAACCTACTTTGTAAGCTAATTAAAATAAATACATGATGTAAACATGTTCTACCCTCCTATAGAAAGAATGAGACAGTGATAAGGACATTGGACACTAGAGTATAACAGAATTCTTGCCATTTTCATTTCAATCTTAAATGTTAAACATCCTCTCACTTAAAAGAAAAGGAGGGAGAAAGAAAGGAAGGAAGGAAGGCAGGCAGGCAGGCAGGCCAGCCTCTAAGGAAAGAAAATTCTTTGGGTTTTTAGTGGAATATTCCATAGGTTAAATTACATACGGTAGGCCGGGCGGTTGTGGTGCACTTGGGAGGCAGAGGCAGGTGGATTTCTGAGTTTGAGGCCAGCCTGATCTACTGAGTGAGTTCCAGGACAGCCGGGGCTACACAGAGAAACCGTCTTGAAAAACCAAAAAATAAAAAAATAAAAAAGAAAACACCAAAAAATTTTTTTCATATCATAAAAGTGTCAATGCAGTAACATATGTGTGCTTGTACACACAGGTAAAATGTCCACTTTTAAGACATGAAATGCAACTTTTATTTGTATCTTGACATTTAAATGATCAGATTTTATTTATTGTTAGTTAGGGTTTATTGCTGTGAAGAGATGCCATCGCCACAGTAACTCTATAAAGGACAACATTTAATTGGGCTGGCTTACAGTTCACAGGTATAGGCCATTATCCTAATGGTGGGAAGCATGGCAGGCAGGCAGACATGGTGCTGGAGAAGTAGTTGAGAGTTCTATATCTAGTTTAGCAGGCAGCAGGAAGAGACATTGGGTCTGGCTTGAGTATCTGAAACCTCAAACCTACTGTAACACATGTCCTCCAACAAACCCACACCTATTCCCTAAGAGCTTCTGGGGCAGATTTCTTTTTTAAAAATCTGTAAGTGTGTGAATGTGTGGAAGTGGCCAAGGCCAGAAGGGTGACTGTGGTCGTCTTGGAGCTGGAGTTTGTGAGCTGCCCAATGTGACGTGGGGATCTAAACTCCAATGTTCTAGAAGAGCAGGAAGTGCTCAGAACTGCTGAGCCAAAGAATCTCCAGCTTCGGATTTTGTTTTTCTGTAATTTAATGTCACGTTCATTAGGAGACTAGAATATTTTGAGGCTCGCTTTTTCTGACCTCCAAATTTAAACGCAGCCCGAGAATTTATAGCTAAAATTCTATTTGTACATAATTGTTAACTTATCTGTAAGTTGCAATAAATATATTTGCAATAGTTAAATGCAAAAAACAAAGTCATTGTCCTGGTTACTTTTGCAGTCAACTTGGTATACCTGGGAGGGAGAGCCACAATTTAACAATTGTCTGTAAGGATGTCTGTGTATTAAATGATGTACAAGGGCCTAACTCACTGTGGTGGCGCTGCCCTTGGGCAAGTGGTCCTGGGCTGTGTTAGAAACTATTTGAGGGGCTGGAGATGGCTCAGAGGGCCCAGCACCCAGAAGAGATTCCTACTCCAGAGGATGCCATGTCCGCTCCTGGCCTCTGTGGACACTGCATACATATGCTACTTTTACATAAATGCAGGTGTTAACACTCATACACATAGAAGACAATCGTAGGAGAAAGCAAGCTAGCTGGTGCATGAGGCTGGGAGGGAGCTGGAAGGCAAGCCAGTAAGCAGCTTTCCTTCACGGTGCCTGCCGATTTCCCGCATTGATGGACTGTGACCTGGAAGGGTAAGACAAATAAACCCTTTCCTTCCCAAGTTGCAGTTTTGGTGATGTTATTTTACCATGGCAACAGGAAGCAACTTGAAGAGTTATTTCCATCAGGAAGTCTTCCTGGATCCCCAACCCCCCGGTCACTGCAGTAGACATGTTACCCCCTATGCGTCGGCTGTCATCACATTCCCTAGTGAGTCAATTTCTTAATTCTATATTCCCCGCAGGGCTGAGTTCAACCACAGTAGGAGTTATGTCTCGCCCCGCCCCATACCTTGCACACACAGTAGATTTAGAATGAGACGGGCTACCTGGAGGAACTGTTCTTACCTCCCGCATTACATCCGCCATTCGGGTGAGGATCCTTCACCTAAGGGTGAGGTTCACACCTGACCTAGTTTGCCGGACCCACTTAGGAACCCAAAGCGCAGCTCTGACTTGTAGACACTCAGAGACAAACGCGCACCGACCCGCGTGACACTAATGACAGAGACAGCCTTTATTACAAACTGCAGCCTCCGCGGTCGGGCTGACGGACGGCAGGCGTTTAGGGACGGGTTTCCCGAGGGGCTGGCAGGCCGGGCTTGCTCCAACGTGCTCCGGGATGCTCTGCGCGTCACACGGGTCACACGTCGCCTGCATCACCACACTCACACGGGAATGAACGAGGATCCCGGCAGCCCGCGGGGTCCCTGCGCGTCGCGCCGCGGGCTCGTGATCTTCCTTCCCCACCAGGACCTGCAGCCTCCACAAACTAGAGAGAAGCCCAGCCCTCTCACGCACCTTCCATGCGGCCCACCGGTAGATTTCCCGAGACGACCCGGAAGCCCGCCCGCGGACGTCGGAAGTGACGTCCCTTCCGCCCAGCGGGTCCGCCGACACGTGTGGCTCTGCCGCTTTAGCTCTCCGCGGAGTCGCTGACACTCTCTGAGGCCTGACCCGTTGCCTAGGCAACAGGCTCCCGGCAGCCCCTGCGCCCCGGAGTCCATCCCGCCTCCTCCGGGTTGGCGGGGCGGAGGAGTCCTGAGGGGCTGCCGCGGGAGGTGAGTCCGGGAGCGCGCGGGCGGGTGCTGGACGCCTTCGCCGTCCGCGCCGCCTCCGCCCCTCGCCTTCCCTCCCCTGGCAGGGCCGCCTTTCCCTGTCTCAGCCCCCCGAGGCTTCACAGCCGCGTCGCCGTCCCCCTGGCAGCCACCGCTCGCCGAGCGGCGGGTCTGTACGCCCGAGTCTGCAGCGCACCGGGCGTCGCAGCCTTCGCACACAGCCCAGGGCAGCCCCGGCGCCCCGGCTCCCTTTGCTCCTCCCCTCCTGCCCCACCCTACATCCCTCTCGCGGCGGGCTCCTGCCTGCTCAGCCTTGAGATTGACATTTCGTTCCGTTCTATCCCCCGATCCTCAGCTGGATCCCTTACACTCGCCTACCAGCGCCAAGCAGCTGGCTTGGGGCACCCAGTAGGAGTTCAGTAAGTGTTGTTTAAATGGAGACCGAATGCCTCCCGTTGTGGGGAATGGACAGTGAGGGTTAAAGAATGGGGTGACCCTGGGGTCAGACTCGGGGTCGGGTCATTGTGCTTCCCCTTCCTACCCGTTTACTGGAGCAAGTGTCAACTTCCTAGCTTCAGTTTCGTCATCCATAAAATGATGAGTTTTTATCTTGGGATAGTGGAGGATTAAATGGGTCAGTGCATGCACAACCAACCGTCCAGGTTCTGGCTGAATGATCCCAATAAAGGTTAGCCCTTGCTGTCCCCCCACACGGCTCGAGTCTCTTAAGTCTCTGGCTTCCCATTACTTTCGTTTCCCTTTTACTTTTCTTTCCTGCCCTTGGCTTTCTTTCTTTCTCAGGGATTTTCTGTTCCATTTCTTGGCAGCATGTAAGGTGTATCGTTTTGTCATTGACTTGCGGGATGATTATTTGCAGCCAAGGTTTTAAAAACTCTTGGAGCAAGGAGTTGTGGGAAACTCAGGTCCTGAGTATGAAGTTTCTCTAGAACCTTATCACCAGAGAGTCCTTGTGTTCGAAGCTGTAAGAGTTGTTGTACCTACTCCCACCCAGCTGTAATGCTGATATACCTGTGACCATTTTGTTTGTTTTTGTAACCTGACGACAGCCCGTGTTTGTTCATTCATCGAGTATTTACTAGGCTTCCCGTATGCCAGTTGCTGTGCCAGGCCCTAGGGTGTATGCTTAACCTTCTTCACACCTACTCATTCCCTCAGGAAGGTTGTAGTCTAGCTCTTGAGATTTCAAACCTGAGAATCCCATCCGGTTTGGGAACCAAGGACAGGAAGATGAAATAACGCCCTCCAGGGTTCACTCCTTCCCCCCACTTAAGTTTTAAAACTTGCATTTTATGTGAATAGGTGTCTTGCCTCCATGTATTTTTGTGTACCCACATGTGTGCAGTGACTACAGGGGTCAGAAGAGGGTATCAGATCCCCTGGAAGTGGTTAGCTGCCATGTGGGTGCTGGGAACTGAACTCTGGTCCTCTGGAAGGGCAGCCCCTTGTTGTTAAGGGTTGAGCTACCTCTTCAGCCCTAAGCACTTGTTTTGATGTAGCCACATTGTCTATTTCAATGGAAGACTGGTTCTTATTGGGTTGGTTTTCAGTTTTTCTTAGGGAAGTTATCTTTTGGGGTTGAAGAGGTTGAGGTCGATCCATAGTAGCCTCTACATAATTTAAACAAAATGGTCGCTGGCACTTAGTGGGGAGAAGGAAGAAAGCAGAGGACAAAAACAGTCCTTTGAATTTAGAAAGGTGAAGAACAAATTAGGAGATGATTATACTAATAAGAATGGGTGTTAGGGCCGGGCGATGGTGGCACTTGCCTATGATCCCAGCACTTGGGAGGCAGAGGCAGGTGGATTTCTGAGTTCGAGGCCAGCCTGGTCTACAGAATGAGTTCCAGGACAGCCAGGGCTACACAGGGAAACCCTGTCTCGAAAAACCAAAAAAAAAAAAAAAAAAAAAAAAGAATGGGTGTTAGGGGCAAATATGGAGATTCCCTCCAGTATTGGCATAGGTAGAATCAGGAGAAGAAATTAGGTGGTGGGTTTTTGATTGCTTTGTTTTGTTTTGTTGTTTTCTAAGACAGGGTTTCTCTGTGTAGTCGTGGCTGTCCTAGAACTCAGGCTAGTTTTGATCCTGCCTGCCCCTTCGCTGGAACTAAAGGCGTGTGCCACCACACCTGGCTTGGTGGTGTTTTTTCTGGATTGTTGAGACAGAAACAACTTGAGAATGTATGTTTCCCATGAATGTACCTTTTGGATCTGGTCATGAGAGTTCCAGTGAGTCCTTACTGTGGCCTTGGGGCAATGTGGCATAGTATTTGTTTGTTTTCTTTGGGGGACAGGCCCTTACTGTGAAGCCCAGACTACAGACTACTGTGAAGACCCGTCTACAGACTTGCTGAGACGCTCCTGCCTCAGGAGGCTGAGTGCTTGCTTGAATTGTAGGTATGCATCACTGTGCCTGCTGGCTCGGCACAAGTATGTGCTGAGTGTTGATTGAACTGTAGACTATTGTTTGTATTTTTTTTTTAAATATTTATTCATTTTATGTGTATGAGTACACTGTAGCTGTACAGATGGCCATGAGGCATCATGTGGCTGCTGGGAATTGAACTCAGGATGGTCATGCTCACTCCAGCATACTACACTGTAGCTGTCTTCAGACAAACCAGAGGAGGGCGTCAGATCTCATTACGGGTGGTTGTGAGCTACCATGTGGTTGCTGGGATCCAAACTCAGGACCTTTGGAAGAGCAGTCAGTGCTCTCACCTGCTGAGCCATCTAGCTAGCCCCAGTTGTTTGTTTTTATCTTTTATTTCTTTTGGTTTTTCGAGACAGGGTTTCTCTGTGTAGCCCTGGCTATCCTGGAACTCACTCTGTAGACCAGGCTGGCCTCGAACTCAGAAATCCGACTGTTTCTGTCTCCCACATGATGGGATCAAAGGCGTGTGCCACCACTGCCCAGCTATATTTTTTTGTTGTAGTTTGTCAGTTAGAGGTGGGAGTTGGCAGAATCTTGCTGTGTAGACTTTGATTGGCCTGTAAACTGTCAGTGTAGACCAACCTGGCCTTTTGAGTTTCTGGAATTCATCCTTTCTCTACTCCCATGTCCTAGGGTTACAAGCTCATGTAGGGGACCCACATGATACCTTATCAGGCAAGGGCACTTGCCTTGCAAGGCTGGTGCCCTGAGTTCAATCCTGGTACTCATGTAAAGATGAACAGAGAGAACTGACTCCACAGTGTTGCCTTCTGGCTGCCACGTGTGTGTCATGGCATCCATAAACCATGGCACAAGTATACTGACACATCCACATCACACACATTAGTAATAAATAAAAATTTAAGATTTGTAACTAGAGCAGAGAATATAGATGGAGTTACAGAGCTTTGTTCAAATGTTTGGTTTCTTTTTGTTTGTTTCTTTTGTTGTTCAAGACATGGTTTCTCTGTATAGCCTTGGTCATCCTGGAACTTGCTCTGTACACCAGGCTTGCCTTGAACTTAGAGATCCCCCTGCTTCTGTTTCCTGAATGCTGGGATTCAAGGCATGAGCCACCACCACCACCAGGCTCAAATGTCTTTGGGTTGGACTTAACCTGTGAACATTTGGCTAGCCTGCAGGAATGGAAGCAGGGAAGTGACAGCATTTTATCTGTAAGGTAAATTATTCCCTGTCCCTTTTCATTCTACCATAAAAACACTTCATCAGCTGAGCATGGTGTTGTATTCATGAACACCGAGCACTTGTGAAACTGAGGAAGAAGATCCCTGGGAGTTCTAGGCCAGCCAAAACTACAGTGTGAGACTGTCTCAAATGAATAAATAACTTAAAAGCCCAAATAAAGACACATTGTAAGAGCTAAATGTGCTTACATTAAATAATTTAGCAGACTGTACTTATGAACTTGCACATATAAATAACAATTCTAATTAAAGAATAAGAAGCAGGGTGGGGTGGTGGGCATGAAAGCCTGTGCCTGTAATCCCAGCACTTAGAAGAAGTTTGAGGACCATGGGCTAGACTGAGACTGTGTTAAGAAAAAACTGTACAGGAATTCTAATTGTTATTTTGTATTGATTTTGGAGCAGGTCCTTTGGACATAAATGCTATCACAGCCTGTGGTGATATGTGACCATTGTATTGCTGGGTGAAGAATTTGGGTTCTAGGCTACTCCTAGCTCTAGTTTTTGGAAATGCTCACTAACATGATGTTTGGATATAGTCTACCTTTCATGTTTATGGAATTGATGGGGGATAGGGAGAAAAACTATAACTTTTTAAAAATTTATTTTACGTATGTGTATACTGGTTTTGTGTGTGTCACCTGTATGTGGGTACCTATGGAGGCCTGAAGAGGGTGTCAGAGCCCTTGGAGCTAGAGTTACAAGAAGTCGTGAGCCACCTGAAGTGGATACTTGAACTCAGGTCCCCTGGAAAGAGTAGCAAGCACCTTTAACCATTGATCTGTCTCTCTAGCCTACAACTTCTGTTTTTAACTCAACATTTTTAACTGAAATACAGGCAAGGAATCATTGCTTATATATTTTTAAATTTTATTTATCTGCATATATGTGCCTTGTCTGTATGTGTACCATGTACATTCAATACCTGCAGAGGCCAGAAGACCGCAGTGGAACCCTTGGCACTGGAGGTAAGAGGCTGCTCTGTGGGCGGGTGCTGAGAACCAAATCCATGCACTATGGAAGAGCAATAAGTATTCTCAACTGCTGAGCCATCTCTTTGATCCTAGCATTATTTATCTTAAAGATTGGATCAAAAGGACTAAGGTATAACACAGCAGTAGACCTTTCCTAGCAAGGTAAGAGCAGAGAGAAAAACAGAAGTGGGAGAAGCAGAGAAAAGGGCATTGTATTGAGATTATTCTTTTGCAATAAGACTAGATGTTAACATTTATTCATTCAACAAATATTTATGGACATGTACTCTATGCTAAGAGAGGACTGGCATCCCTTCTCACAGAAGAGTTTAGACTCAGGTTGTGGTGAGAGTCCTGACGGGCATGTGACCGATGGAAAGGGAAGCTTGGACTCAGGGTACTCTGGGCTGCAGAGGCTTCTGGAGTGATAATGTTCTTGTTCAGGGCCAGAGTGAAAAGCCACATCTGTGCAAAGAAATCCTGAGTAGAGGGGATGGTGAGTTGTGAAGCCGGAGTGTGGAGAAGGGTTCCTTGGCATTAGTGTGTGGAGTGTACTTGGAGGTGAGCAAGAGGGAGGAGCTGTGGACTGGCAAGCACCAGGCTTTCAGCCTGGATGGCACTTGACTCTAGAGTCCAGCTTTGGTCCTACTTTAGAACCGTACTCTCCTTAGCATTCAAAAGTTAATTTTGGTAGAATTATTATATCACCACAATTACAGTGTGTGCCACCATATGTGGTTTATTATCCTAACCATTGTCTGGTGGATAAATGGCAACCTAGAGCCATTACATAATTTCCCCAGAGTCCCACAGCTACTCTTAGGCTAGCATTGGGATTTAGCCCCAGTCCCTTCCCCTCGGCCGTCATCAGGCACCCCAATGTGCTGCTGCTCCTCTACAGGAGAGAGCTTCCTTTAGTTCATGACAGTGGGTCTAAACCTGAGGTAGGGCAAATGCAGCCTTCAAACTTGTACAAAAATTGGGCAGGCTAGGGACACAAAAACACTAGTCAGGAATGTTCATTGAGTCTAAATAGTTTTCCTCAAATGTATCACAAGATGGGGGGGGGGGGGGCACAGCTCTTCATTTCTTCTCAGCCCTCCCCTGTAGGTAAGTTTTGTTGGAGTCAGCTTCAGCCCCTTCCCCATGTGACCACTGGGTGGAAGGCACAGACCTGGTGCTGAGTGACCCAGAACCACACCTAATGCACTGAATTACTGACCTCTCCATGTCCTTTGGAAAAGTATATTCAAAGCAAAAATCATTATGACAGCTGTGGAAAGCAGTTTGACAATGTATTTTAATATTTTCGCTAATTCACTTCCACTGGACTAGCCTTTCTCTACCTTTAAATGTTTCCAAGGGTCTGGGGAAACAGCTCAGTGGTTAATAGCACTTGTTGCTCTCACAGAACACTTGAGTTAGGTTCCCAGCATCCATCTCAAGTGGTTCACAGCCACTTGTAACTGAGTCTAGAGACACTGATGCCCTCTTCTGGGCTTCAATGGCACTTGCAATATAATTAAAAAATAAAACTAGGGGCTGAGGAGATGGCTCAGCAGTTAAAAGTACTTGTTGCTCTTGCAAAGGACCTGAATTTATGAGTCCCAGCATATGGTGGGACTCATAACTGTTTGTTATTTCAGTTCCAGGGGACCTACTACCTTCTGACCTCTGCAGGCACCAGATATACACATGGTACACAGACATACAAGCAGGCAAAACACCTCTAACCTATGGTGTGGTGGTGATAAAATATTAAAAATAAAAACTTTCCAAGAATATGCTTGGATATATTTCTGTGCTGTTTAATGATAACCAAACATTAAAAGAGAATTTTAGTGATCCATATAATGAATATAATGAATTTGTGTTTTTGAGCCGGTGCCCACCATGGAGCCCAAGCTGGTCTGAAGCTCACTTTGTAGTCCTCACTGGCCCCTAGCTGGGAAGCCTCAGAGGTGCGGGGCTCTCGTACCCTGCAGCATTCTTACTCCTGCTCCTTATTTTCACAGCCTGTGCCTGTACAGTGGTCTACCTGCTTTCAAAGGTGATAGCCAGTGGCTAGCTGGCTTTGTCTGCCAGCCATGGTATTTGCATTTGATTGGATCCTGTGGGATCCTGTGCTAGTGTAGTCTGATTCTGAGAACAGACATCTCCCAGTCAAAGCTGTGTAGAGCGTGTAAGGCTATAAATTTGTGATGTGCTGGTGTTTAGACAGTTCAGTTCTCATAGTTTAGATTCTGTTGTATTAGTTCTGTGGCTTGGACAGATTTCTGAAATGTTCAGAGCTTTGGCTTCTGTTAAAAGAATATGTTTCAGTTAGATCCCTGACAATCAAGGATAGAGTTACAATTATTACTGTCACTATTAGTTCCATTCAGGGTGTTTCTCTCCAGTGGACCTCTGCTGTATTGTTACCATGTGTGGAAACTGGATAATTATATAGTGTTTTCCCAGCCTTGAGCAAAAGCTACTTGATGCTACTCTATTCCCGTCACTCACTCTTTCCTTTTCCTTCAATGTTACCCTGTCTCATCATTCATTCATCTGCTGTGTGCATACCTGTCCAGTGCCTCTGACATCCCAAACCCTTTTCTAGATGCTCTAGGGGAGTCAGTGAGGCATTGTGGGGCTTATAGACCTGTGTGTCTGTGTGTGTATACGTGCATGCACATGCTTCCATGTTCAGAAAATCTAGAGAGCATGTAGACAGAGCAAAGCAGGTGGCATGATGGGAATGCTGTGCTGTGCTGGGCGGGTGGTTAGGTGTGATCTCGTGTAGGATGGCCATTTTAACAGAAGCCTATTTGTTGAGGCCCTTCTTTGTAGCAAAAGCTGATTGGTACTTAGATCATTGAAGGCACTCAGGTGAGAATGGGTTTGATGAACCTAGTCAGAAGAGGACTAAGGACTCAGTCACTCAAGCGTGCAGTAATAGAGAACTCACTGTTCAAAGGGATAGTGAATTAAGCATCCTAAGAATTTACTAAGCAGGGCTCAGAAGGCCTCATGGAACCTGTGCTAGCTAATTTTATATGAACTTGACACAGCTATAGTTACCAGAGAGGAGAGACTCTCAGTTGAGAAAATGCCTCTATAAGATCGGACTGTACATGGGGTCTGTAAGGCACTAATTCTCTTAATTAGTGATTGATAGAGGGCCCTGCCTATTGTGGGCAAGGCCATCCCTGGGCTGGTGGACCTGGGTTCTATAAGAAAGCAGGCTGAGCAAGCCATGAGGAGGAAGCCAGTAAGCATCATTCTACCTTTGCTTCAGCATCAGCTCCTGCCCCCAGGTTCCTGGCCTGCTTGAGCTCCTGTCCTGACTCCTCAGGTAAGGAGCAGCAGTGTGGAAGTGTACGGCAGATAGGCTTTTCCTCTCCAGTTTGAATCCGATTGTCAGTGTATACCTACCTGTTGGTTATGTCAGAGCTATGGTCACAGGTAGAGGTGGGAAGTGGACTCTGGGAATGTATGTAATTGCCATGGCAATTGCCATCACTGGGTTCAGAGGTCATCTGTCGAGCCGGTTCCTGATACCAGCTGTTCTAATAGAGGCGTTCTCCGGTATCTTGCTCAGACTGGTAGACTATATTGTTGGATGTTTTCAATAGAGTCTTTTCTAGACTTATTTTGGCTAGGCAGGGGTTGCAAGTGATTTTGAAGCTGTGTTTTTTTTCTTTATTAAGAAAAGTTGGAGATTTTGTTTTTGAGAGTGTTTTCACTGTAGTCCAGGCTGACCTAGAACTCATTGTGTAGCCCAGGCTGAGTTAGAACTTAGAGCAATATTCTCGCTGCAGTCTCCTGAATGCTGGGATTACAAGCATTCTTGTACCTATCCAAGAAGATTAAAATTCTCTCTCTTTCTCTCTCTCCACCCCCCATTGGTCTTAATGGCAAGATCATAAACTCCTTGAAAAGAATTGTGCTTTTTTTTATGATTTATTTATTTATTTTATGTGTATGAGTACACTGTAGCTGTACAGATGGCTGTGAGCCATCATGTGGCTGCTGGAAATTGAACTCAGGACCTCTGCTCGCTCCAGCCAAAAATTGTGCTTTCTGCTCTTCTCTTTTACACCAGTGTTGGGGGTGATAGTCCTAGTTGGAGTGCATTTGAAATTCAAATACTGAGGCTACTTCACTTCTCACTTACTTTCTCTGCTGAAGCTCCAGCCAGAATTCCTTTTTGAAGGTTTATTTTCATTTTCACTATTATTTTACTATTATTATTTCATGTGTATGGGTTTTGCCTGCATGTAGGTCTGCATATGCTTTGCCCATAAAGACCAAAAGAGGGCTTTGATCTGCTGGAACTGGAGTCACAGATGATTGTGAGCCATAAGGAGGGTACTGAAGATTGAGTCTGAGGCCGCTGGAAGAACAGTCAAAACCACTGAGCCATTTCTATCACCCCAATTTATTTTACTTGTAACTTTCATGTGTATGCTCATGTCTGGATGAGAGTATGTGTGTGTGAGTACAATGTGGGTGGTGGCTAGAAGAGGGCGTGAGCTCCCTGGGAGCTGGAGTTCCAGTAGGATGTGGGCTGTCTGACATGGGAGTATTCTGCAAGAGCATTGCATGCTTTTAACCATTAAGCTGTCTCCTCAGCTCCTCCAGCTATGATTTTTTTATCTGCCTGAAAAATATCATGTTCCCACTATTAAACATTATTATTTTTTGGCATGACTAGGCCTGAAAGAGTTACAATGCTGTATTCTGTAGCCTGCAGGTTTCCCTAGATGACGGATAACCATTCATACCATCTGAAGAACATCTGTGGAAACCTTGACCATGGCATCGGTATCAGAGCCTGTAACATTCCGAGAATTCTGCCCTTTGTACTATCTCCTCAATGCCATTCCCACAAAGATCCAGAGAGGCTTTCGCTCTATTGTGGTCTACCTCACAGCCCTGGATACCAATGGGGACTACATTGCGGTGGGCAGCAGCATCGGCATGCTCTACCTGTACTGCCGGCATCTTAACCAGATGAAGAAGTACAACTTTGAAGTAAGTCTGCTTTTCCTTGCATCTGAGGATGTACCAGCTATAGCTGGTTCTCCTGCTGGGGCTCTAACTGCTCAACATGGCGTGCTTTACCTTTGACCCACTAGACTCCTCGCACCTCACTCAGACAGTACATAACTATCATTTCCAGATAAATATGATATAATATAATATATATAATATAATGTAATCAGGATCTGTTTCTCACTAAGTATATAGCTTTAATCTTGGTTTGTTTGTTGATTTTTTTTGGTTTTTTTTTTCGAGACAGGGTTTCTCTGTGTAGCCCTGGCTGTCCTGGAACTCACTCTGTAGACCAGGCTGGCCTCGAACTCAGAAATCTACCTGCCTCTGCCTTCCAAGTGCTAGGATTAAAGGCATGCGCCACCACTGCCTGGCCTGATTTTTTTTTTTTTTTTTTTAATTTTTTTGAGACAGGTTTTTTTTTCTGTATAACTATCTCGGCCATAGAACTCACTTTATAGATCAGGCTAGCCTCAAACTCACAGAGATCCATTTGCCTTTGCTTCCTGAGTCCTGGGATTGTAGATGTATACCACCATACCAGGCCGTAGCTTTAACCTTAGAAACAAAAAACAAAACAAAACAAAACAAAAAGTCCTCACTATGTATAGAGCCCAGGCTAGCCTGGGACTTATACTCCTTATGACTTAGTCTCCGAAGCATTAATATTTCAGGCACTTGAAACTTTGCCTGGTAGTTATGTTATTTCTTTGAGACTGAGCTTGGTTTCTACCATGCAACTTTATGGCATTCTATTGTGTCTGTGGTTGGTGGCCTTTGAGGACTAAGGCAAGGCTTTTGTGTTTACAGCATAAAACTCTTGTTTTGCCAGGTAGTGGTGGCGCATGCCTTTGATCCCAGGACAGAGGCAGGTAGATTTCTGAGTTCGAGGCCAGCCTGGTCTACAGAGTGAGTTCCAGGACAGCCAGGCTACACAGAGAAACCCTTTCTCAAAAAACCAAAAAAAAAAAAAACCCAACAAAAAACCCGAACTCTTGTTTTAACCGACACAAGTATTACAATTTTGATTTAAAATTGGTTTTTAAAACTTAACTGAAATAAATTTCCCCTTTTGTAATTTTTATTTTTATTTGTTTATTTATTTCCGTGTGTGAGTGACAGTCAGAGAACAATCCAGGGTTCGGTCCTGTCCTTCCCCCATGTGGGTCCAGGGGATTGAACTCATCTTACCAGGCTTGGTGAGAAGTCCCTTGACCTATTGTGCTACCTCCCCAGCACCCTCTTTTTCTGAGGTGCTGAGAGTAAACCAGGGCCTTGTGCATGCTAGACAAGCACTCTAGCACTGAACCATATCTCCAGCTTTCTGCGTTTATTTAAAAATAACAAAAATGATTAGCATTCATGTGGCCTATGCTGTAGCAAGCACTATTGGAAACCTTTACATACACAAACTCATTTTATCTTCACAAACTCTGTGAGGTTTGTAAGTTATCATCTACATTTGTCAGGGAGACACTGAAGCACAGAGCATTTGAGTAGGCAACGTGCAGATGGGCACTTGATAAACGGCAGCACTAGCCTTTAAACTTAGACTGAGTATCTGCTCTATATTAATAAATTTTGTTTGAAAGTCCACAAGTTCAAGACCCACTAATACAACAAGACCTTTCTCAAAACAAACAAAACTTCTTAGGATTGTCCTGCCTTGAAATGTCTGGTTTTTTGGTTGTTGGTGTTTTTTTTCTTTGATTTTTTTTTTTTTTTTCGAGACAGGGTTTCTCTGTGTAGCCCTGGCTGTCCTGGAACTCACTCTGTAGACCAGGCTGGCCTCGAACTCAGAAATCTGCCTGCCTCTGCCTCCCATGTGCTAGGATGAAAGGCCAGCCAATCTATCTGAAAAGGTGAGCTCCAGGTTCAGCTGGAGATCCTGGCGTAGAAAATAAGTTAATGTGTGGTGGCTAGTTTCACATCAATTTCATACAAGTTAGAATCATTTTGAAAGAAGGAGCCTCAGCTGAGCAAATGCACGTTCTAGTTTGGCTTTGTAGGTAAGCTTGCAGTGCATTTCTAGTGATGATTGATGATGGTCCTGCTCACTGTGTGCAGTGCCAATAGTCCTAAGTGCTATGAAAGAGTAGACCGAGTAAGCCGTCTTGAGGAGTGATCCTTCATGACTTCTGCACCACCTCTGTCTCCAGGTTTCTGCCTTGTTTACCTTCCTGACTTCTCTTAATGATGGATAGTAATAGAGACATGTAAACTGAAATCAATCTTTCCTCTCTGACTTCTCTTCATGATGGGCAGTAATAGAGACATGTAAACTGAAGTCAATCTTTCCTCCCTAAGTTACTTTTAGTCATGACTTTTTTATTTTTTAAAGATTTATTTACTTTTTTTATGTATGTGAGTACACACTGTCGCTGTACAGATGGTTGAGAGCCTTCATGTGCTTGCTGGGAATTGAATTTTTAGGACCTCTGCTCGCTCTGGTCAACCCTTCTCGCCCCAGTCAGCTCCGCTTGCTCAGTCCCAGCTTGCTCCCCATTCGCTCTGTCCCTGCTCACTCCGGCCCAAAGATTTATTTATTATTATACATAAGTATACTGTAACTGACTTTAGATGCACCAGAAAAGGGCATCAGATCTCATTATGGGTGGGGGTGGTTGTGAGCTACCATGTGATTGCTGGGTTTTGAACTCACGACTTTCAGAAGAGCAGTCAGTAATTTTACCCACTGAGCCATTTCGCCAGCCCTGGTCATGGCTTTTTAAACCACAGCAATACAGACCCTAAGACTGAGGACAATAGGAGAGGATAGAGTGAGTTGCAGTCCAGCCAGGGTTGTATAGGAAGACCATGACTTTAAAAAAAGAATGGGGAAAAGACAGAAGCTGCGAACTGTGATGGCAGCACATGACTGTGGCCCACTTGGGAGACAGAGACAGAAGGGTCAGAGTTCAAGGCCAGCTCTGACTACATAGCAAGTTCCAGGCTTACCTGAGCTGTGTGAGACCTTCCATCAACAAGAAAAACTAGTAAAAAGATACACCATGTATGTAAATACTAGTCAATAGAAAGTAGATTTGTTAATATCAAGATTGTCTTCTAAGCAAGAGATAATGGGTAAAAAGAGTTGTTCCATAATCACAGGGTTGGTCCACAAAGAAGACAGGAGTCTTAAGTGTGTCTTTCTCTAATAATGGAGCTTCACCATATGGGAAGGAGGAAATAGAACAAATTGGTATTTACAAGAGACTTGGAGTTTCTTGGTAATAGAAGTAGGAGCTAGAAAAATAAGAATATAGAAGAACTGAGTGCTCACTGTTAGCCAGCTTCATCCAATTGACATTTATAGTGCTGAATACCCATTAAAAAACAAAAAAAAAAAACCAAACAAACAAACAAACAAAAACAATTTTCCTCTGTTTCCTTGGCTGCTTTGGAACTCACTATTTAGACAAGCTGTCATGAACTTAGAGAGGTTAGCTTACCTTTGCCTCTGAGCACTTGGATTAAGGGAGGGACTGCTGCCATTCCAACTAGGTACACATTTACAAATAAATACACGTGAGACATTTACCAAGTTTATGAGTCATAAAATATGCCTCCATGAGTTCTAGTCGAACTGTACATTTTGCTTTTTCATTGAAATATAATTTATATAAAGTATATAACTTGATACATATGCACCCCTATCCCTGGGTAATCAGATGAAAAACATATATAGAGGCCAAAAGAGAACATCAGTCTCATCTTCGTCTGTCGTTCTTTGTTCTGTGCCTTGAAACGGGGTCTGTTACTGAACCAGAAATTTGCCATTTTGTTAGGCTAGCTGACCATTGAGGTTCCAGATCCATCTGTCTTAGCTGGGGTTACAGGTACATATAGACATTTGCCTTGTTAAATATGGGTGCTGGGGACTTGAACGCAGGTCCTCATGCTTGTACAGCAAGCATTCTTAGTCACTGAGCCATCTCCTCAACCCCTTGAAATAGTGTCTTTTAAAAATGAAGCTATGTTCCTAAAGAAGGATGCGGACCTTTAATGGGTGACTATAGCTACCGTGCACTTTTGAAATTAGTGCCTTTGGAATGGGTCAGTGGGAAGGGGAACATTTCTTTCTCCTTCCTGTCAAACATGATGAAGAAAATGTTGCAAGGTGCTAACAAGTACAAAAATGTTACCAATTTGTTAAAAACATGGCTAGGATGGTATCCTTATCCGTACAGAGCAAACAGATGAAGACAGACCAGAGCTCCTAACTGCCTGATTTGATGCTCGCTATACGATGTCTGTTTGCTTGGGCTTTAGCTTGCTAGTGTAATTTCAAAAACTTGCCTTCAGGAGGCAGCATGGTGTGATACCCAAGGGGGATTCCTAGCTTCAGTCCCATGATGTCTCCATGCTTGCTCTCTTGGAAAATCAGCCAGTAGGTACCTCTGGAGTCAGTATTCTTTCTCATGCAGGATCCTAGGCTTGTGTAGAAAACACTGTGTGCAGTTTCTGCCCTTGTGGAAGGAAAGATCAGAAAATTAAGAGAAGTAAGCTACGTTTTAAAAATCAAGCAAATGAAGCAGAATAAACCAGACAAGGGGCTCATAGGTGCCAAAAGAGGTGGTAGCAGCAAGCAGGAAGTTCAGGGAACATCTTGCTTAGAACATGACACTTAGCAAAGATTTTATGAGCATGCCCAATATTATGGTGATCTCTTATGGCAGCCCATTTTAACAGGAGGATTGGAAAGGCTCTGAGCCTGTACATGGCCATCCTGTTTTTCCGTTGGAAGAGTCAGGGTTCATTAGAGTGATAAGTGTTTCATTAACTTTAACCTGGTAGTTTCCAAAATGATACAGAAATTTGTGTCTCCTTGCAGCCAAAGGTGTGCCTGTCTCGTGTCTCCCCTTTTCTTTCCTGTGGCTGTTACTCCTGGATCTGGTAATAGCCTCTGCCTGTGACGACTGTTCATTGATGTGTTAGTAGCATTGCACAGTGGAGGCCCTATGTATCCTTATCATAGCCTCTGCCTGTGACGACTGTTCATTGATGTGTTAGTAGCATTGCACCGTGGAGGCCCTATGTATCCTTATCATGGCTTGCTTCCATTCACTGATGGCTAGGAATTTAATTCTAAAATATTTTTGATAGTAAGGAATACATATTAGTTGAAAATGGCAGCTCCTGCCTATGATTGCCATACTTAGGAGTCAGAGACAGGAAGATGATACACATTTAAAGCCACTGTGCTTTATGTTATCTGTCTTGGTTCATTCTCACACTGGATTCCTAAGGACTGGAGTTACAGATGGCTGTGAGCTGTCTTCTGGGTACTGGGAACTGAACGCAGTTCCATGGAAGAGCAGCCAGTACTCTTAACCTCTGAACCATCTCTCCATTCCTGTAGTTCAGTTTAATTCTAAGTTTGTATATGAGTGCACATGTGAGATTTATTTTTTCCTTTTTCAGAGAGAGTCTTCTGCGGATCCTCTGTGTAGTCCAGGATATCTTTTTTTTGTTTTGTTTTTTTGGTTTTTCGAGACAGGGTTTCTCTGTGTAGCCCTGGCTGTCCTGGAGCTCACTCTGTAGACCAGGCTGGCCTCGAACTCAGAAATCCACCTGCCTCTGTCTCCCAAGTGCTAGGATTAAAGGCGTGCGCCACCACTGCCCGGCATAGTCCAGGATATATTTTAACTTGTGTTCCTTCTTCTGTACCTCCCAAGTGCTGGGACCACAGGTGCATCCTCCGCTCCTGGTTTATGTGGCGCTGGGGATCAAACACAGGCCTTCATGTGTGCCACGCTAGCACTCTGCCTACTGAGCTACTCTCAGCCCTCATCTCCCTCCCCACATTTGTTTTTTCGAGACAGGGTTTCTCTGTGTAGCCCTGGCTGTCCTGGAACTCACTCTGTAGACCAGGCTGGCCTCGAACTCAGAGACTTGCCCTTCTCTACCTTCTGAGTGCTCTGATTAAAGGCGTTGCACACCACTACCCAGCCCCACATTTGTTTTTCTTGGAAATTAACAAACTGATTTTAAAGTGTAGATGAAATTATAATGACTAAAATCGTATATAAAGAGCCAGCTAGGCGCCAGCGATCTCCTGGGAAACAGACTTACAAAGCCTCAGTAATGAAGCCACATGGCACTCGCACAGACCAGGCAGATCCACAGCGACTTGCACACAACTGAGTGGGGAGATTTATAGGCTGATGATCACTCGTGGGAATATTTGAGACCAGAATTGGGTCCACTTTTTGAGTTTTTGGATTTTGGACTATTTGCATAGGTTATACTGTTTGAATGTCCACAATCTAAAAATTCCAAACCTGAAATACTCTAAAACCTGTTGGACATCATGTTGGCTTTCGGGGTTGAAGCCGATTTTCCAATAACAATATTTTCCAATAAATGGCCTGCAACAGTTGGTAAGAGCATAGACGGGAAATGAAGCGGGATCCTGCTTTACTGCACGTGGTCAACACTAGGTAGTAGGGTTGTAGGGTGACTGGGTTTGAAGCACTTGCCTGCTTGTAAGAGTTAGCCCCTAGCAGGGTGGGGGGATTGTTTCCTGTCACTTGACAGCTAATGCTAATCTGGCATCTAGGTATCCAACTTGCTGAGTCATTTGCTTTACCCAGTTCTGTTTAGGCCTGTGTTCCCTCCTCAGCCCAGGCATCACACCTTGTTCCATCTTACAGTGGAGAGTTAAAGAAGTTTTCAAGGAAGCAGAAACCTTTGTACCTCCAGTTCATTAATAGTTATATGAAAACTTAGCAGTTGTTCTTTGTTAGTATAGAAGGAAAAAGAAGTGATTCTGATCTTATTTGGCCTTCTTAACCATTCCAGAATATTTTGCATTTACTGCTGAAGTTTGTTGAGTTTTGGCTCATCACAAGAAGCTTATAATGAAAGCTTTGTCCAACTTCATGGTTGCCAAGAGCCAGCTCACAAAGAGCACTTTCTCCTGATGTGGTTTTGTCTGTGTATAAAGGAAAGGCAGCCTGCCAAGGTGCCTAAGAAGGTGGGTGGTACCAGCCTAATGCTTTGGTGTAGGTCCAGAAAATCAGTCCAGGTATCTTTTAAATAGAATCTTCCTTAACAGTTTTGTTTCGTTTTTGAGACAAGGTCTCACTCTGTTGTCCAGGCTAGCTTTGAATTCATGGCTGTCTTGGCTCAGCCTCCTGAGTACTGGGATTGCCAATTTGAACATTCTCACCAGGCTTCACCAGGCTTCCTTAACACTTTTGATTACTAGACTTCTGCTTCAGGAGGTTTTGTTGCTAGCCAGAGGACAGCAACATGTGGTGCAGGAAGTTAGGAATGAGGGAGACAGGAGAGTTAACAGTAGGCCAGAGTCATCTTAAAGAAACAGCAAGCTGGGCAGTGGTAGTACAGGCCTTTAATCCAAACATTCAAGAGACAGAGGCAGGTAAATCTCTGTGTGTTTGAGACAGCCTGGTCTACAGATGGAGTTTCAGGGCAGCTAAGGCTACACAGAGAAACCCTGCCTTTAAACAAAACAAAATGAAACAAGGAATGACAAGTCTGCTTGATGACTAAAGACTGCTAACCTGAGTTCTTTCTGGAGGTCCCACATAGCGGAAGGAGAGATCTTGCTCCTGTAAGTTATCCTCTGACCTGCACACAGCATGTACAGTGTATATGCACACACATCCCAAATAAATAAATAATACAGAATAAAACAAGCAGAAGATATCTCCCAGGCTAGACTAAGAAAGGACTGCTTTCGCTGGGCGGTGGTGGTGCACGCCTTTAATCCCAGCACTTGGGAGGCAGAGGCAGGCGGATTTCTGAGTTCGAGGCCAGCCTAGTCTACAGAGTGAGTTCCAGGACAGCCAGGGCTACAGAGAAAAACCCTGTCTCGAAAAACCAAAAAAAAAAAAAAAAAGAAAAGAAAAAGAAAGGACTGCTTTTATACCAGCAAAGAGAATGTGACAGAAGGAAGGGAATCATGTGCTGTGCCGCTTGAGGAGTAGGGAAGCCGTGTGCTGTGTCCACGGATGGACTGCTTTGTTGGAGGCCTGTGCTGCAAGCGGCTCTTGTTGCGAGGCTGTTCTGGTCTGATGAGTATTTGATGAGAGATTGTTCCCTGCTTGCCAAAGCAACTTTTGGAAAGATACTTGCTGCCCAAGTTGATTGACTTGGGGTGGGGAGGTAGAATATGTAGGTCATCCCACTGGGCATTCTTGTTTGCATAACCATTCATTTATTGTAAATAAAAAAATGGCTTTGGGCTTAATCTTCAACCTTTCAAGTATGGTCGTTAGTCAGTCTCCAGCTGATGGACAGCAAACACCAGAAAGATTGAGTGTGAGCTCAGGAAGGTTGAAGGCAGACTTCCATGTGCTGAGTCACCATTAGAAACTGTCCACTTTGGTCCTCAAGGGTACATAAGCTTGAGAAAGTTAGGATTAACAAGGGAATATGATAAACAAGGGTCAACTTGATTCTCATTCAAAGCAAGGTCCTGTGAAGTGCATGTGTGGTCAGAGGTGCACAAGAGCTTCAGAGACACAGGTTTCAGTCCCTTTTCCAAGCAGTGTATGTTCGATATGTCATCATATATTCAAGATCAACTTTTGAGTTCAGGCGTGAGAACAGAGAAATTTGAACTAAGTGTGATGTGGCACGCACACTCATCTACTCCAGTAAAGTCTGAGTGTCAGGCTTGAAGGCCTGATCACAGACCTGAGGCGTACAGCTTCAAAGAGAGCTTGCCTCCTGAGTATTCATTCGTTGGCATCTCCTAACTCAGAGGTGTTCCGGATTAGTCTTTCCAATAGTCGACGTGCTGTCTTTATTATTAAGGCATAAAGGTGCCCCAAGAAATGACTTGTAAATAGCTAAAACTAAGATTAAACATTGTTCCCTGACCAGCACAGCGTTCCAATATATCCTAATTTAATACCAAGCTGTTGTTAGCTTGGAATTCTCACTAGAAAGCTGTCTTATCAGACAGGGTGTCTCCAGAGTTAGAGATAGAAGTCAGGCACTATTGCTTACTGTAAACGTAGTTAGAATTCTCAGAGCAGTCCCATACAAGGCAGAATTGTTTTACATACCAGAGAGTAGTTGAAGTGCTTCCATCACTAATTGTCTATGTTACAGCCAAGGATAATCTCAAGAACTGCTAGAATGAGACCTCCTGGTGCTTGCCTCAGACAGACCCAGAGAATTTAGCTTGGGGCTGCCAAGATAGCCCAGCGGGAAGGGCACCACTGCTCTTCCTCTTTATACCTGGCTGTCTGATCTTACTGACCTTGATGTGACTGTCACCTGCCTGCGTGATTTTTGTCATTTGCCCTGTTTTCTGTATGCTATATAAGCCTGGTTTTCACTTTGTGCAAATACACTCAGATTCAGCACTTCCCTGTGTCGTTTCTGTTTGTCATCTGCTGAATTTTTTGCCCACCTGACCAGAACTCTACTCATCCCGAGGAACAAAGGGTTCCTGCAGCAAACCAGTCCGTGGCATGATGGCCCACACTCGAGAGGCAGAAGTGAGGGTTAACAAAGCTTAAGAATTGGAAACCAGCCCGAGCAACGTAGGCAACCCTGTCCCGGTGACAGCCAAGATGGATATCAGAATAGATCACTGTGTTTGTCTGGCTCTCATCCATGGACAGCAACTTCACCTACCTGTCTTTCTGCATAGTCCGGCCTGACTGTGTCCTCCTATGACCCAGAAATACTTGTGAAAGACCCCCAGAGCTGGAGAGACCCTCACTCAAGTCTCGGGATGACGCGACCACCCGATAACTCACTCACGAGAGACCGATCTTGATGCAACAGCATGAGGTTTATTGGGGGTGGGGAAGGGAAGCCAGATCTGGGGTCGAACACATAGCCTAGCAGACCAGAGAAGTTTGACCCCGAACACAAGAAGTAAGGGGTATTTAAAGGGAAAAACCACAAAGTAGGGGGGTGAGGGGGTTACCAAGGAAACATAACAGGAAAATTGGAAAATTCTAAGAGGCCCAACCCCTAATTGAGTCAGGGTCACAAGGAAAACATTCTGTACTTTTATTGTCACAAGAATGTGGTTTGGACAATGGTTATTCTTTTCATGGCTGACCACCCAGATGATTCATATCTTGCTTCTTGTGTGGACCCCCAACTAGGGGCCTTGCAACCAACGAGTTCCTGAAACTGGCCAGACTGCATTCTTGGCTAGGTACAGAAGTTTCCCCTGACTTCTTAAGTAGAGGTTATACACTATATACTACCACATTTCCAATAAATGCTCTTGTTTTTAAAACTCTAAAATTCTCCACCCTTACACTTGAGCTATTGGATTGCAGTACGTGAGGATTAAGACCACTCCACAGATGGTTGCCTCTGCTAGTGAGCTTGTAGTGCCCCTAACACACAAGTCTGCAGGTAACTGTCTGGTGTAGCATCATTGAAGTAGAGAGAAAACCTCAAAAGCTTGATGCTGAATGGAGCAGATTATTATTGGTATTATTCCTTATCTCTCTCTCCCTTATACTAGGGCCTTGTACATGCTATACATGTGTTCTGCCACTGAGCAAGATCCTTCCATTTTATTCATTGAGGTAGTACCTGGAGAAGACATGTCTTTTGAATTCACTTGCCAGCAGAGCCATCATCTCCTAGCTTACTCTTATTTAGGGTTAGATCCTTGGAAGTTACAGTTTTTTGTTTGTTTGTTTGTTTTTTTGGGTTTTTTGTTTTTTTGGGTTTTTTTTTGAGACAGGGTTTCTCTGTATAGCTCTGGTGGTCCTGGAACTCACTCTGTAGACCAGGCTGGCCTTGAACTCAGAAATCTGCCTGCCTCTGCCTCCCAAGTGCTGAGATTAAAGGTGTGCGCCACCACCACCCAGGAAAAGTTACAGCTTTTGCTGCAGATGCTCATCCCAGCTTCTCACTGTCTGCCTTGGATGTGGGGTCCTTGACCAAGCCAGCTCAGTCAGTGAACAGGGCCTTGAGGTATGTAGTGAGGATTAAAGAAAGACAATTAGACAACTTTATAACATGACTCCAGCCAGGGCTGAGGCTGAAGTGGGTTTATTTTTTCCCAGTCTGCTTTTATACCATTCTAAGTACATGCAGAGAAGTACATGTGGGGTCAGTTCTTAGATCAAAAACATAGTAGTCAAACAAGGCCATAAACAAAGAGATTAAACAAAGCAATAAACAAAGTCAAATAGTCACTATGTCTAGGGACTTATCAGGATGACCAAGACAAAAGGAATGCCACACATTCCTCAGCTTTGATTTTTTTTTTTTTACTTTGAGCTTTGTATTAGCCCAAATGTAAATATTCTTATCTGAGCCCACTCCCTTTTCCTAGCCCATTGTAAATGTTTTTATCTGAACCTGCTCCGTTGTCCTCTTAGCCCAGTGTAAATATTCTTGCCAATATTCTAGAAGCAAGATCAAGGGTTCTCCACAGGTCATTGGCTATCGATTGGATGTGCCTTTACCTTGGGGTTCATTGGCCATTGGCCCACAAGGGTGGAGGGAGAAAAAGCAGCAAGCAGGGTTTGGCTGTCCGTGAGTATAATGGAAGGTCTTCTGGAGACCCCTCAGTGAGATGGCTCTATTCTACTGTTTCAGGGATAGGGTCTGTCTTAGTCAGGGCTCTCTAGAGTCACAGAACTTATGGTAGTCTCTATATAGTAAAGGAATTTGTTGATGATTTACAGTCTGTAGTCCAAGTCCCAACAATGGTCAGCAGCAGCTGTGAATGGAAGTCCAAGGATCTAGCAGTTGCTCAGTCCCACAAGGCAGGCAGGAGAAGAAGAGAGAGGAAGGGGGGGGGGGGGGGCGCTTCCTTCTTCCAATGTCCTTATCTAGATCTCCAGCAAAAGGTATGGCCCTGGTTAAAGGTGTGTGCCACCAAACCTTTAATCCCAGATGACCTTGAACTCAGAAATCTTCCTGTCTTAATCTTCTGGGATTCATAGCCACTATGCCTCAAGATCTCCATGCCAAGATCCAGGTCAGAAACTTGTATCTCTCAGCCTTCAGATTAGGACCACAGGTGAGCCTTCCAATTCTGGATTGTAGTTCATTCCAGATAAAGCCAAGTTGACAATCAGGAATAGCCACTACAGGGTATATAAGGTTTTTGGGGGTTACAGGCAGGAAAGTATGGTTGCTCACAACACAGTACCTAATTATTACATGAGTGGGAAGGACTGAGCTGTCTATGCAGGCTGTTGTCTTTCCTTTACACCAGAAGAAGAAAGGGGGTAATGCACAAGTCAAACTGGTAACACCAGTCTGATTGGCAGTGCATTGGTGGTCCATTGATGCAGGTCTAGAAAAGAGGGAGAGAGTAGGGTTGGTGTTTGATCAAAGGGAGCAGTGTAAGAGAGGTCCAGACCGTTGTTACTTCTTTTGGTCAGTGTGGTGGTTTGAATATGCTTGGCCCCAGAAGTGGCACAATTTGGAGATGTGGCCTTTGTTGGAGTAGGTGTGGTCTTGTTGGAGAAGCATGTCAGTGTGGGCGTGAGCTGTAAGACCCTCGTCATAGCTGCCTGGAAGCTAGGGGAGTCACTAGTGTCCTTCAGATGAAGATGTAGAACTCAACTCCTCCTGCACCATGCCTGTCTGGATACTGCCATGCTCCTACCTTGATGATAATGGACTGAACCTCTGAACCTGTAAGCCCCAATTAAATGTTGTCATTATGTGGGTAATGGAGAGATGAACGGTTAAGAGCACTGACTGCTCTTCTGAAAGTCCTTCGTTCAAATCTCAGCAACCACATGGTGACTCACAACCATCCGTAATGAGATCTGACGCCCTCTTCTGGTGTGTCTGGGGACAGCTACAGTGTACTTACATATAATAATAAATAAATCTTTAAAAAAAATGTTGTCCTTATAAGAGTTGCCTAAGTCATGGTGTCTGTTTACATCAGTGAAGCCCTAACTAAGACAGTTGGTGAATTCACAGAAGCATTTGTGGGCACTACAACAAGCAAGGGATGGGTGCTAGAGGCACAAAAGAAACTGTGCGAGGCATTTTTGGGTGTGTGGTGGACAGGAGGAAGTCAGCAGTTTATTGCATTGTTGACTCCAGAGGGTGCTGCTCACTTCATTTGTCCTTCCTTTGTTTTTCCTGTAAGACAATATGATGAAGAAGCAACACAGGCTTAGCTGCAGGTACAAGCAGTCGAGAGATATGAAAATCAGCGCTAAGGGATTTAGCAAATCTGCCCGTCACCCCAGCACACCAGTGATCATGCTGAGAATCTGCAATATATATTATGGCCTAGCTACCATCACTGTCCATCAAGTAAATGGGTCTCCTCTCTCCTGTTTGGCGCCAGCTGATCCCGAAGCCAGTCACTGCTCTATCCTGCAGAGATTGAAGTGGTGGCAGCCCCCATAGGTATCCACATTTCTGAGACATGAGGGATCAGTAAGGAGAGCATACTCATCTGGAACATAGCTACTGGCATCCGGTACATCACAACCTCTGTGGGGTCTTGCTAGCCCATTAATGGGCAGTCTCTGGTCCCAGAGTATCATGTTGGAGGGTGGGAGGTGGGGAGGGGCCAGGTAGCTGAAGCATTGGTGTTAAGTAGAGTAAAAACAGCCCTTAGAATGACAGAGGAGGCCTGTAGTGGGCAGCTATGTAGAAATGTGTCGTTGCGGGCAGAAATGCTCTTACAGGTGATGTGGTGGTGTGCCCTCGGGTGGGTGCCTGCATCACTTCTTTGTCTTCTCCGTGCTCCCCTGGTGTGCTGTCTTTTTGTCTGGAGGGGACGTGTTGGACATTTCGGGCTGGTATCCAAACAAGGCAAGAGGTTGGTCCTGTGGGAAGACACAAACAAATCCCCTTTCTGTGTTAACAGAGTACTGGGTCCTTCCAACACCCATCAACTAGGTCCTTCCACCTGACCGGAATGTGGGATATGTGGTGGCTGACTCCAGTGAAGGACAATGGGAGGCTCATCCTGGGGAGCAGAGACATTTAGCCCATCGATTGTGAATAATGCCAGTTTAATTGAGTGTTTGGAGGCAGGGAGTCTTGTGTTTGTTTAATTAATTGTTTTAAGTATTTGATGTATTCTTTCAATGATGGCTTGGCTCCGAGGGTTGTGAGGGATATCAGCATTTTGGACAATTTTTCAACTCTATCCAGAAAATTTGGAATTGGTGGCTCTTGAAAGCTGGTCCATTATCATTTTTGATTTGGAGAGGGACTCCCATAATAGCAAAAATGGAGAGCACGTGATTAATTAATTTCTTTGAGTTTTAATTAGTTAGTGCTGTGGCCCAGGTGAAATGGGAATAGGTATCTATGGTAACTAATCCAATTTTTTTTCTACCAAATGATTGAATATGGGTGATGTCAATCTGCTGGAGTGCGCTGGCCTTAAGGACTCCGGGATTGGTACCCAGTATTTGTGTATCAGGGGTACCAATTAGAGAGTCACAAGAGGAGCAAGTTTTAAGGATGTGTTTAAGGTATTTTGTAGGTGTATTGGGGAATTTGAGCTGCAGCCCTTTCAGATTAATATGGGTCAGCTGATGGGGTTCTTTAGTGGTGAGGTGATATAATAAAGGCCGCAGCTGTGGCAATCTTATCAACTAAGGTGTTGCCATCAGAAAGGAGTGTGGGAAGGGATGACCGTGACTGTAGCATATGGCTGATAATCATGGGACTTGTTCTGGTTTGAAGTGTTGTTAAAAAAGTAGGGAAAGGGGGTTACCTCCAAATCTGATATAGAATGGAGCTAGCTAAGGAGTAAGCCGGTCAGGAAGCAGGAGCTGATGCAGAGGCCATGGAGGGATGTTCCTTACTGGCTTGCTTCCCCTGGCTTGCTCAGCCTGCTCTCTATTGAACCCAAGACTTCCAGCCCAGGGATGGCACCACCCACAAGGGGCCCTACCCCTTGATCACTAATTGAGAAAATGCTCCACAGCTGGGTCTCATGGAGTCACTTCCCCAACTGAAGCTCCCTTCTCTGTGATAACTCCAGCCTGTGTCAAGTTGGCACACAAAACCAGCCAGTACAATCACTTTGGCTGCTGGGAAGAGGTGGGGGAGAGGAAGAGGGGATCTGTTTTTCTGTCTAAACTAGCTTGTACTTTAGTATGAAGTCAGGGAGTCTCTGTTGGCTTTTGTTTTAGGAGTCAGTGAAAAGACCTCTCCAGGCCCCATGGACAAGGGGGTTACATGGTCCCAGGAGTGGTGTAGATGTAAGGAAACTTGCTCAAAGCAGCTAGCAGGGCTGAATCCCTGTGGAGAAATTACATTGGCTGAACAATTGGTCATAGTAAGTAGTAATTTGTTAACTGAAGGGGTTGTCCTTGTTGTGGTCCTACTTGTTGATTATGTATTTAATTTTTTTTTAACCTGGATCTGACGTTCATCTCTAAGGGCTGCCCAGTGAACAGAGGACAAAGGAGACTAGATCAACATTTATCTCTAGTCTTGGATAGTTAAAAGGTTGTTATTGAACCTTTGTAAGATAGATTTGGTTTATGGGGCATGAATTGTCTGGATACAAATAGGTTAACCAGAAAAGTCTCTGTGGTTGAAGGTTCAGTATCCTTGGGACATTGTGGCTGAGGGGGCTGAGGGTATTTGTTCCCAGTGTCTCTGAGATTACGGAGCCGCTCAATGGCCATGGCGGGGAGGTGTGTGTGTGTGTGGGGGAGATAGAAGAGAGTTTATCTGGATGTCTTATGGAGCCTTGGTCTTAGTTTCTGGGTCTTTGACCTCTGTAGCCAATGAGGGCTCATAGAGTGGGAAAGGAGGAGAAGGGGAAGAGGTGCTGTTGACTAGGGAGACTTCTGTTTAAGTCACCTGCCTTTTCTTAAGTGGCTAAGTCAGCCACTAGACAAGTCGCAGGGGCTTCTTCCCTTTATTGTCCTGTCTGTCCTCTAATAGGTCCTCCTTAGGTCTTGTGTTTTCCCTGTGCATGGCCTGATGGCAGCAATCGTAGGAAGGAAAGAGGCGAAGCTTAGCCTTCCTGGGCTTCCTTTTTACAAACCATCTAGGCAACACGCAGTGACATGACCCATGGTGTGAGTCGAAGCGCCTCAGTCCGCAAGTCCAGGCTCTTCTCTCGGGAGATTTTAAGTCCTTTCCATTTCTTTTTCTTTTTTCTTTCTTTTTTATTAGATATTTTCTTTATTTCCATTTCAAATGTTGTCCCCTTTCCTGGTTTCCCCTCCTAAAACCCCCTATCCCCTCTCTCCTCCCCCTGCTCACCAACCTACCCTCTTTCACTTTCTGGCCCTGGCATTTCCCTACACTGGGGCATAGAGCCTTCACAGGACCAAGGGCCTCTCCTCCCACTGATGATCGACTAGGCCATCCTCTGCTACATATGCGGCTGGAGCCAGAATCCCTCCATGTGTACTCTTTGGTTGGTGGTTTAGTCCCTGGGAGCTCTGGGGGGTACTAGTTAGTTCATATTGTTGTTCCTCTTGTGGGGCTGCAAACTCCTTCAGGTCCTTGGGTCCTTTTTCTAGCTCCTCCATTGGGGACCCTGTGCTTAATCCAATGGTTGGTCGAGAGCATCCACCTCTGTATTTGTCAGGCACTGCTAGAGCCTCTCAGGAGACAGCTATTATCAGGCTCCTGTCAGCAAGTACTTGTTGACATCCACAATAGTGTCTGGGTTTAGTGACTGTATATGGGATGGATCCCCAGGTGAGGCAGTCTCTGGATGGCCTTTCCTTCAGTCTCTGCTCCACATTTTGTCTCTGTAACTCCTCCCATGGATATTTTGTTCCCCCTTCTAAGAAGGACAGAAGCATCCACACTTTGGTCTTCCTTCTTCTTGAGTTTCTTGTGGTTTGTGGATTGTACTTTGTGTATTCTGATTTTCTGGGCTAATATGCACTCATCAGAGAGTGCATATCATGTGTGTTCTTTTGTCAGTGGGTCACCTCACTCAGGATGATATAGAAAATGTGGTACATCTACACAAAGGAGTACTACTCAGCTGTTAAAAACAATGAATTTATGAAATTCTTAGGCAAATGGATGGAATTAGTCCTTTCCATTTAAGTGAAGCCCTAGAGAATTAATTAGTAAATCCTTCTGATATGATTTTGAGTTTGCCATTATAGAAAAGACAGGAAGTGCTGCTGGGTGTTGCTCAGTGTTCCAGAGGCAATTCTGCTGGGGGCAAGGGGACAGCAGAGAAGATTGGAAATGCTCCAGTAAGCACAAACAGATTAAGAGACTGCCAACCATCCTAGTGACTTTTAAAAACTGATTGCTGTGTGACCAGGCTTTTTTATGAGAGGTATAAAGGTTATTGCCTACACTCAGTCTGGAAAGAAGTTTGGGGGACCTTTAGCCAATGTAAGGGAGTCTCCCCAACTGAGAGGCTTCAGTTGTTCCTCAGACTGTACTGGGACCCTACCTTAAGGTGCAAACAAAAGTAAAGCAAAGGAAGGGACAGAGGAGGGATCCTCAAGCAGGATGGTCAGGCAAAGGTGCCGTGACCCTCGAGGAGCAGGACTCACAAACTCAGTTCTAGGAGTTGCTGTTTGGGTACCAACTATGGATCTGTCTTCTTTCTCCTCAGAGGTTGTTGGTCACTGGCCCACAAGGGTGGAGGGAGCAGAAGCAGCGAGCAGGGTCCAGATGACTATGAGTGTGATGGGAGGACTTCCGGGTACCCTTCAGGGAGACAGCTTTATTGTTTCAGGGTTAGGGTATATGAGGGTTTGGGGGTTATAGGCAGAAAGAGCTGATTGGTCATAACATAATACCTAATTATCATATGGCTGAGTGGGACTTATGTGCTGAGTCATGCAACACTTGCAGGAAGCTTCGGAGGTTGTCCTCCATACAAGGTCAGACACCTGCGCTTAGACTTTCCAGATAAGGTCGGTCCATGGAGGTCAGTGGAGAAGTAGAAGTCTGCTGAGAAATGGAGTCCTCTATTTTGCTCCAAGCTTGGAGGTCTATCTGGACACTGTAACAGGGTCTTCCAATACTTGAAGTTCATTCTCCTCAGCTTTCCTTAGGCTGGACCCAAGTATTGTGTGGTTGGCAGTCACAGCTGGAAAGGAGGCCACGGGCGTCAGCATCACTTTCTGTCTGTTTGGAATGCATTGTCTTTACTTTTGGTGCTGTGGATTTTCCTTGCTTTTGTGAAAACTCAACAGTGCATTTCAAAGGTTCTTTGTTTGTTTGTTTGTTTGTTTTCCTGTCTTAGCATTTCCAGGTGTGGTCTGAGGTTGAAGCCTCATTGTATGTACCTGCAGGCTTTTCCACCAGAGCTCAAATTCCTGAAATAATGACTCTGAGGTTTTATGAATAATTGCCATAGCTTGTAGCTATGAATAGGCCATAAGCTTGGGCTTGTTCCCAGACTAGCTCATAACTTAACCTGTTTATTTTAAGTCCTGCCACATGGCTAGTTACCTCTCTTCAGGTTCATGCAACTGTCTCCATCAGCTTTTGGGGCAAATCTCTCCCATGCATGACTATCCCAGAATCCTCTCTCCCTGCCGGAACTCTCACCTCCTATTTCCTGTCTATGCTAATAGGCCAACAGTTCTTTTTTATTAACAGGTAATATTTCCATATAGTATATAAGAGATTCTCTCTACATCTTATAGTCTGTTTCTATCTGAACTATGCTTAAGTGCTGGTAATCTGTTTCCTGGGGTAATTTGGTTCTTAGAAACTATGGCATTTATTAATGATTAAATAATATTAACTCAAGGTTAGCACATAGCCTTACTGGAAAACATATATATATATATATATATATATAGTTTCTAAGAA
>JADRCD010192095.1:0-23466 GCA_019843815.1 Montemys delectorum
TTATGAATACAGATGCAAAAGTTCCCAATGAATTACTTAACAAAACAATACAAAAACACTTCTTAACAACAAAACAGACAATGTAAAAACACTACAGAACTATAATGCGTACTGGTTGACTTGAGTCAACTTCACACAAATGTAGACATACCAGGGAAGAGAACTCCAAGCCTCATAATCAGAATATCTTGTGAGTTGAGTAGTAACTTTCTGGATTAATGATAGTGTGGGAGGGGCCTGGTAACTGTGAACAGTGCCACTCTCTCTCTTTTTTTTTTTTTTTTCCCAAGACAGCATTTCTCTGTGTAGCCTTGGCTGTCCTAGAACTCACTCTGTAGACCAGGCTAGCCTCGAACTCGGAAATCTGCCTGCCTCTGCTTTACAAGTGCTGGGATTTATGGTGTGTGCTACCACTGCCCCAAGAACAGTGCTAATCTTAAAGTGGTCCAGGATTGTTTAACAAAGTATCCGAGCAAGCTGTAGCAAGCCTATCAGCAGCATTTCTCCCCAGCCTCTGGTTCAGTTCCTGGTTTCAAATTCCTGCTTAAATTTTTTTTTCACCATAGATTGTACATTATAAGTGAAAATAAAACTTTTCCTATTAGGATATTTGTGGTCAAAATATGTTTTATAATTTCAATAAAAAGACAACTAGGACATACATGTATAAATTCTTTCAAGTGTAGACTTTTATCCAACAATCTGCACTTAGAATTATTAAATAGTAATCATATTTTCAGAGAAAAATTGAAATGTATTAGACATTTATACGAATAGGTAGTTGGAGAAAATTCATGAATATTATAAAATTGAAGAAGGGAATATTAAAGAATAATTTAAAGGAATTGAATGAAAAATTAGAAAACGCGTTGAGAAGACAACAGGCACTCTTCTACCCCCACCACCACACACACACCAGAAAAAAAAAAAAAACTTATAGAATGGTTGTTAAAATATTTTTACACATAATTATATTTGTTAGCGCTTTTTGTAACAGCAGAACAGTTCTAAAATCAATAAGGTAAAGGCTATCTTAAGGAGCCAGTAAAACGATAAAATATGAAGACAAAGAAGCAAAATATTCCTAATGATTAGGAAGTAATAAACCTGGATAGAAAGTATAACAAAGTGGAGATGACCTAGATAATACAGATATCAAATTTAGTTAATTTAAAAAGTATGTATGAGTGAGCCTAGTTTTAAAATGAAGGGAGACAGGGAAATATTTATCAATGTGTATTGTTTTATACATACAAAAAATAACAAGTTCTGATGTCCTATTCAGCAGATGTGTTATAATATATAATGATACATATTTCAAACAATTAAGCAAAATCTTTTAACCCACTGTAGTGATAAATGTTTGATATCATAGATATAGTAAACCTATTTTAGGTATTAGATAAGTTATATACCCTCTTAAACCTCACAATGTACTCATTCATATGATTTTGACTTATTTGCCATTAAAAATACATTTAAATATTCTAAATGAAAAACAAGCCTTACAAACTTTTAGATTCCTTCTTAGAGAATAAACTGTGTTTTCAGAAAGCAGAGAAAGTGATTCCAGATTCATTATAGTATGCATTTGAGAAGTGGCAAGAAGTAAGAGATAAAATGTCTGAAAATTCTTTGTATCTATAGAAAATGAGGTATTGCATTTTCTAAAGTAGTGAAGGATTATTATACTGTAGAGCTGATTCTGTGTACATGACAGAAGCATGGAGTCCGTGCACCATTTATACATCTGGGAAAAGAAAGTCATCCATCTTACAGTCAACTTGGTTAGTCATTATGACTCTCCATCGTTTCAAATTGGCATGAGTGTGAACACAGAGAAACCAGGTATTGGTTTTTGTTTTTTGCGCCCCCCCCCATTTGACCCAAATCATATAAATGGAGGGATGAATCCTATTTTCAAGAAAATTTATTCCAAAAACTTTAATCAACTGTGGAATGAAAATAGGTAACAGAGGTGAGAAGCATAAATAGAGTTAATTGAAAAACCAAAATCTGACAAAAAGGGAAATTATCAGTATCTCCTATTTACACCATTACAAGCTAAGTATGGTTTAACATACCATCTACCTTGAAAATTCCACCAGCTGATTTCTTGCTGTATTCAGAACAGTGTTTTAATAGTACTTTCTAGTGTGCAAACAAAAAACACCTAATGACTGTTACGTACTAGTACTAGTCATTAGTGTAAGATTAATCTAGTCTTACATCATTGAGAGACACAATGGATAATTATAAATCATTAAAGGAAAACACCATATGAATAAATAGACTACATATAGGGTATGAAAGGTCAGAGTCAGGAAATATATGGTAGGTCTATTTTAACATACCCATATTCCTAGCACTCAGAGGCTGAGGCAAGAGGTAAGTAGAGTATGACTCTATCTCAAAACAAAGAAGAAAAATAAAATAAATAAAATTAACTTGTAGAATTTTAAAGTATAATCTAGCATGTAAATTGTGCCTAGCTTTAAATGACTGAAATATAATAATGAAATGTACATTAAATGAAATTTATTCTCCAGTATAGTAATTATAAATACATTTGTGTTTTATATTGCATCGTGTAATAAATGCGACACTAAAATAGTGATCAAGATTAGAATCCTTGCTATGGAAAAGAAATGGGTTATATTGCACACATAAAATTATTTTTCTCAGATCATTTAGTTTTGCAATAAAATAACCACATAATAATGAACTTTTTTCAAAGTATCCATGTCTTAATATAGCAATAGTTTCAATGCAAGTGTCATTCAATTGTGCAATGCCCTGCAAAAAGTGAATGAAGAATGGGAAGTTAAACTTGCTTGTGTACTTATTTATGATTGAATTGTTTATGTTTCTACAAAGGAATAAGGCAAAATATTCATCAGGCAGCTGGACTCATCTATTTTAAACCCCCATTTGAAACAGAGGCCAAGTCTTCTGGTCATGACATTTTGGAACTCTGCACATTTTCTTCAAATCTGTCATAAATATGCATTAGTGGAGCTAAATTGTGCATGGTTATTTTGTGGCATAATTTTCTGGGGACCTATAAACCTACTAAACTCTCTGCATTGTCTTTCTTTTTAAATTTAGTTTAAGATTAGAAGTTAAAATAGCACTGTGGGTAGACTGGCCTGAAATCCTCAGTTACAAGGGCAAAGGCAAAGACCACATAGAAGAAATGGTCCATATGGATAACTTTGTTCAGAATCCTAATATTGCAAATTATATACTATAAACATTCAGGGATTGATTATATCATGTATGGAAACGTGATTTATTGGCAGTTGTCAGTTGCTGTCTCCAACATTATACTCCACGCTGCCAATATATGACTAAACAAAGATCAAAACAGCTGCTGTGGACTGAATTCATTTCCCTAAAATTCAAAAGCCATGGTTTAAATTCCCAATATAATTGTATTTTAATACTGAAGTTTTCAGAAGTAATTAAACTGTTTTGAGTACAAAGGTGGGTTCAACTTAGAAGATCCTTCTCTGCCAGCACAGAAAAGAACCTCATTCAGAGCTGTTTCGGGGTACATAGAACCGGACTTTCTCAGCTTTCAAAGATGCAGTAAGTACATGACTTATTAAAGTTGCCTAGTCTACAGTATTTTATTACAATACGCTGAGAAAACTAAGACAGTAGGTACATTTATTAATGAGCTCTAGAGTACTGAAATATTAGTGCTTGTCTTTTTAAGTTATTGAGAAAAAGTATAACTCAATCGGCTAACCCTTAGATCAGTGGACATCAGCATGTTTGTGTTGTACGTGTCTTAACCTAAAGGTGTGTGGCTTGTGCACTAAAGGGTGAGGCTTATGACTCTTTTCAGGATCACACCCTTTCTGTTACCTCCCCCAACACAACGAAAAACAGTTCTCGTATGAACAGTTGATAAATATAATTACTGAATCTGTGTAAGGGAATTAAGGGAAAAATATGTATATTCTGTGCATCTGGAACACCTAAACAATGGCTCAAAGCTTTATTCTTGCTACGTTTCTATTCCTTCTCTTTTCTACACTTTTAGACTGTTTCAACATGTAAAGTATATTAAATATTAAAATTAATACAAAAAAGGTAACAAATCTGAATTATGTACATCACTTACAGAAGTTGCAAACATTCAATTGAAACTCTTTTGGGGAAAAATAGACGTCATATTTAACAAACATTTCAAGTGAAGTAATAGAGCTAATAAATCTCCATAAGTACTTAATCCCATTTGCATTCTCTTTTTTTTTTTTTTCGTCCCCACACTCCTCTCCACTTCTTCCTTCTTCCCTTTATTTGCAATACTGAGTTTGGAAGTCGGGGTCTTGTGTATGCTCTGTAGTTACCCACAATGGAACTATATCTCTGGCCCACTTTTGATATTTTTTCAGGGTTGTGGATTGCATGGTGCATGCTGGGCAACTACAATTTCAACTACTTATGAATTTTGAGTCACTATTGCTAAGTTAATCAAGTTGGTCTTGAAACTCATCCAGTTTCAATTATTTTTTACTTTTTTGGTTTTTTTTTGTATTTATTTACATTTCAAATGTTATCCCCCTTCCCAGCTTTCCCTCTGCAAACCCCTAACCTATCTCTCCACCTGCTGCTTCTAAGAGAGTGCTCCCAACCCACCCACTCCTGCCTTACCAACCTAGCATTGCCCTATGTTGGGACATCATACCTTCACAGGAACAAAGCCTTCTCGCATTGATGACAGACAAGGTCATCCTCTGCTACATATGCAGCTGGAGCCATGGATCCCTCCATGTATACTTCAGGTTGGTAGGCAAATGTTGGAGACTACTTGGTTCATAACATTTTTACCTAGTCACTGTTAGTTATCATAAATTATTAAAATTAAATTAAAAGGATGGGACTATATCAAAGGCATACAATACTAACAGTTGTGACACAAAGCTGGATAAATAAGAACTTTAAGTAAGCAGGAGCTATATTGGCAAAATCTGTCACAATATACCAACATAAAAGATAAATGAGTTAATGGGAAATATGACTACACTCCTTAATTAGAGAGAACATTCCTTGTAAAACAGGATTTGATTAAAAAAATCAAATTACAAATCTGGAACTGATAGATCCAATGCAATCATTATAATTTATTTAAACCTGTCATTGATATGGAAGAGGAGTCAATTTAAATGTAAGTAGAACTTAATATAAAATTATGTAAAAAGAAACAAAATGAATAGAAATCTGAAGGAGAAAAAATATAAGAATTCCAGAGAAAGGAGAAAAAGTGTTCTAAAAGATTTCCAAATTTTATGGAAAACATTATTTAATGGAGGAAATTTAAGTAGAATGAATAAGTAGGATGATATACCTCAGGCCAATATTTAAAAACACAAACAATGTAACATTTGAGAGATAGAAAACCCAGGTTCCACAGTGGAAGGAAAATGTTCAGATTCAATGTATTAGGATTTTTTTTTATTTCAGTATTTTTGTCCAAGAAATTGGGTTATTTTTTTAATATTTTAAATAATTTTCATAGTTCAGTCACTATCTCCCTCCCACTCTGCACTCTAACAATTTCCCATCCCATTATTCCTCGTTTGTCACCAAATGAATCTTCCCACCCCTCACACCCCCTACATATCCCCATACCCCACCAGACCATCCCACTTCCTGGGGCCCCAAGTCTCTAAATGGCTAGAGGCCTCTTCTCTCATGGAGGCCAAACCAAGCATTCTTCTACTGTATATGTGTCAAGGGGCTTTGGATTAGATAGTGTAAGCTGCCTGGTTGGTGGCTCAGTGTCTGAGAGATCTCGCAGGTCCAAGTAAGTTGAGACTGCTGGTCTTCTACTGGGGTCGTCCTCCTCCTATTTTTTTTTTTTGTAAGTTTCATAAATACTAACTGAAGGAAAATTGGGAGGAAAGTGTTCCATTTACTTATAGGTTACAGTTTATCCTCCTGGAATTCAGGGCAAGAGCTTGAGGTAGAGGCAACAGAAGGTTTCTTAATGGCTTGATCTCTCTGTCTTGCTCAGCTACTTTTCTTTTAGAGTTAAAACCCACCAGCCTGAAGATAGTATGTCCTATAATGTGTTGAGCTATTGAGTATAAATTGACAACCAATAAACTGCTTCACAAACAGGCAAACAGGCCCATCTTATACATTCTTCAAATGAAGCTTCCTCTACGTACATTAGTTTGTATCAAGTTGACAAAATTAAACACCACACTTCACTCCTCACACAAATTCATCACCAATAAAACATAATTTTTATTTCTTTCTTATCACTAATATCTCAAGTTACTATTATAACACAGCACAATACAACATTTAGATTCCTAGTCATTAAAAATTTCAATACATTAGACTTTCAAAGTTATGTAAAATCCATAAAATCTCTTAACTGTCCATTCATTTACAAATAAAAGTAAAAAAAAAAGGTAGATACTTCTGATTTCAAAGCAGGCAAGAACCAGGGCATAAAAACAACCACACTTAAGGAAAACTAAAAATCCAACAGTAAAAATGGTTCAGCATCCAATAATTGAGATTTATCTTGTGTGTTCCAATGTTCCTCAATAACCGCAACTCACAATATTTACCACATGGAAGATATATTGTCTAGTATGCTAAGGATGGCTAGTTCTCAAGAACTTGCCTGGTAATTCTATAGTCCTGGCCTCTCCAAAATGTTTGTGATCTCCAATAAAATAGAGACAGGGCCTTCAACAATAGCCTCAAGTCCTCTCTTCATGGCCTCCAAACCTGTTGCTTGGTACCAAGCTTCAGATGCTATACTAGTTCCCATCAATCCTGCACTTTCAATTTGCCAAATCCAATGTTATCTAGTACACTTGCACATGACCCAGTTAAGCTACCAGCTGGATATCTGGCCTTGCTCTCTCCTAGAGCACAGCTTCTGGGGGTTGACCAAGAGGAAATACTTCTAAAAATATTTCAACCACAATGAAACCGGTCTCAATAATCACAGCTCATTCTTTATCCCCTGCTAACCAGCAGAGATTGCCCTAGTAAATTAAAGGTTTCACTTGTATATATTCATGAGGAAAAAATATCCCATGAACAGCCCTGACAGAGCCACTGTTTTTCTCAGAAACTTCACAATCTAGGCTTATTCTTTTGTAACTCCATCCACATTCCTGTGTTTTAACCTCCCACAACAGTACATTAGGCTTTGAGTACTCAAGAGCACTTTATTGCCCAAAGCTCAAAAGCCCAACAGTCCTCCAGCAAATTAGTAAGGTCAGGTACACTATGGCAGAGTCCCACTCTCTGGTGCCCATTTCTGTTCTACTTTATTCCTTTCTGAGGTGGAATGGTGACTAAGACCAACTTGGTGAAGAGTTTATTTGCCTTACACTTCCAGTCAATACCCTGCCACTTAAGAAATTAAGGAGCAACTTGGGAGTCATGAACTTGGAGTCAACTTGGAGGAGGAATGATGCTCACTGCTTTTCTATGTTTGCTTTCATTTTTTTAGTATTAGATAATTTCTTTATTTACATGTCAAATGATATCCCCTTTCCCAGTTTCCCCTCAAACAAACAAACAAACAAACAAACAAAAAACCCTGTTCCCTTCTCATTCCCCCTGCTCACCAACCCACCCTCTCCTGCTTCCTGGCCCTGGCATTCCACTATACTGGGGCTTAGAAGGCCTCTCCTCACAATGATGACTGACTAGGCCATCCTCTGTTACATATGCAGCTGGAGCCATGATTCCACCATGTGTACTCTTTCATTGGTGGTTTAGTTCCTGAGAGCTCTGAGGGTACTAGTTAGTTTATATTGTTCTTCCTAAGGGGCTGTGAAACCTTCAGCTCCTTGGGTCCTTTCTCTAGCTCCTTCATTGGGGAACCTGTGCTCAGTCTAATGGATGGCTGTGAGCCTCTACTTCTGTATTATTTGGGCACTGGCAGAGCCTCTCAGGTGACAGCTATGGGGCAATGGTCTGTTCAGGCAACCTGGTCTTAGGTCGAATACAGGTTTGGAACTCTGGTGACCCAGTGGGTAATAATTTCTTTCTATAAGGGATGGAAGGAGTTCAGCCATGCCTCCTGGATCTCTGGCTCCTATTTCAGTCCCAATCCCCAACAGCCACCCCTGCAGGCGATGTGTGTTCTGTCATGCAGACAATGCCCCAAGCTCCCAGCATTCCAACTGGACCCTGCCCCTAGTGACTTAACCACAGCCTGGCATGCCCTGCCCCAAAGACAGATAGCACAGCCCCACAGTATAAGGGGTGGTTTGACACTCCTCTCTCTTGCATTCTCTTACTATTTTGCTCTCCCTTCTCTCTTGTCCTCTCTTGCTTTCTTATCTCTCTCTCTCTCTCTCTCTCTCTCTCTCTCTCTCTCTCTCTCTCTCCTCTTTTCTCCTTCTTCTCCTTCCCTTTCTCTCCACATGGTCATGGCCAGCCTCTTTTCTCTTTTCTATAATAAAATATCTTATGATTATGCATTGCCTCCTTTTTTTTTGACAAAGGATATATGCCTTATACATTTGAATGTCCAGAATTACACACACACACACACACACACACACATACACACACACACACATCTGTGTTTTCAGAGCTCATTTTGATCTTCCCAGCTAAGAATTTAGAATCATCGGGGGTTGATGATATTTCTTTTTTTTTTTAATTTTTTTCTTTTATTTAATTAATTATTTATTTATTTAATTAGGTATTTTCTTATTTTTAATTAGATATTTTCTTTATTTACATGTCATATGATTTCTCCTTTCCCAATTTCCTCAAAAAAAACCAAAACAAAACAAAACCGAAAAAACAAAAAAAACAAAAACAAAACAAACAAAAAAACCAAGAATAATACCTGACTAATACAGATGTAGAGGCTCACAGCCATTCATTGAACTGAGTACACGGTCCCCAATGAAGGAGTTAGAGAAAGGTTCTATGGAGCTGAAGGGTTTGCAGCCCCTTAGGACGAACAACAATTACTAACTAGTACCCTCAGAGCTCCCAGGGACCCAACCACCAATCAAGGACTATACAGGGTGGGATTGAATGTACTAGCAGCAGGTATATAGTAGAGGATTGCAAATTCGATCATCAATAGGAGTAAAGGACCTCGGCCTTGTGAAGGTTTTGTGCCCCAGTGTAGGGGAATGCCAGGGCCAATAAGTGGGAGAGAGTAGGGTGGCAAGAAGGGGGAGAGGGGAGGCAACATGGGTTTGTTCTTGCATTGCCTCCTTTTAACTAATGCTTCAAGCAGCCCCAGCATCTGCAACAGTGAGATCCAGACTAGGGAACTTTCTCCCTCCACCCCCACTGACTGGGACCCAGTCTCTCCCTGGCGGGTCAGAGTGTGCAGACAGAAACTTATATACAGGAACAATGGCTGGGTATAGATCATCCTACCCTCCCCATTTTGTGCCCTGTCCACCTGCTGCACCATGCCCAGTGTGGCACTCCCATGTGGCAGAGCTGTTACTGCTGCTGCAGAGAGCATGCTGCTCCCAATAGACAGCTATATCAGGACCCTGTCAGCCAGCTCTTGCTTGTATCCACAATAGTGTATGGATTTGATGATTGAATGTGGGAAGGATTCCCATCTGAAGCAGTCTCTGGATTGTCCTTCCTTCAGTCTTTGCTCTATACTTTGTCCCTGTAACTCCTTCTAAGGGTATTTTGTTCCCCCTTCTAAGAAGGATCAAAGTATCCACACATTGGTCTTCCTCCTTCTTGAGTTTCTTGTGGTTTGTGGATTGTAGCTTGGGTATTCCGATCTTCTGAGGTAATAACTACTTATCAGAGGGTGAATACCATGTGTGTTCTTTTGTGATTGGGTTACCTCACTCAGGATTATATTCTCCAGATCTATCCATTTCCCTAAGAATTTCATAAATTCATTGTTTTTAATAGCTGAGTAGTACTCCATTGTGTAGATGTACCACATTTTCTATACCCATTCCTCTGTTGAGGGACATCTGGGTTCTTTTCAGCTTTTGGCTATTATAAATAAGGTTGCTATGAACATAGTGGAGCATGTGTCCTTATTACATGTTGGAGCATCTTCTGGGTATATGCCCAGGAGTGATATACCTAGGTCCTCAGGTAGTACTATGTCCAATTTCCTAAGGAACCACCAAATGTGTTTATTTTCTTTTATTTATTTATTTATTTCTTTATTTATTTTTAAAATTACATTTAATTTTTTTAGATTTTTAATTAGATATTTTCTTTATTTACATGTCATATGACTGCTCCTTTCCCAGTTTCCCCTCAAAAAAACAAAACAAAACAAAACAAAACAAAACCCCAAGAACAAACCCCTGTTACTCTGCCTTACCCCTGCTTGCCACCCCACCCTCTCCCACTTATTGGCCCTAGAATTCCCCTATAATGGGGCACAGAACCTTAACAGGGCCAAGGGCCTCTCCTCCCATTGATGATTGACTTTGCAATACTCTACTATACACATGCTGCCAGAGCAATCAGTCCTACCATGTATACTTCTTGGTTGGTGGATGAGTCCCTGGGAGCTTTGAGGATACTAGTTAGTTCATATTGTTGTTCATGCTAAGTGGTGGAAAACCCTTCAGCTCCTTTGGTCCTTTCTCTAGCTCCTTCATTGGGAACCCTGTACTCAGTCCAATGGATGGCTTTGAGCCTCTACTTCTGTATTAGTCAGGTACTATCAGAGCTCTCAGGAGACAGCTATATCAGGCTGGAGTGCCCTTCCTTCAGTCTCTGCTCCAAAGTTAGTCTCTGCACCTCCTTCCGTGGGTATTTTTCCCCCTTTTAATGAGGAATGAAATATCCACATTTTGGTCTTCCTTCTTCTTGAGTTTCTTATGATTTGTGGGCTGTTCTTCCTGTGTTCCGAACTTCTAGGCTAATAACCACTTATCAGAGAATGCATACGATGTGTGTTCTTTTGTGATTGGGTTACCTCACTCAGGATGATATCCTCGACATCCATCCATTTCCCTAAGAACTTCATAAATTCATTGTTTTTAATAGCTGAGTAGTTCTCCATTGTGTAGATGTACCACAATTTCTGTATCCATTCCTCTGTTGAGGGACATCTGGGTTGTTTCCAGTTTCTGGCTATTATAAATAAGACTGCTATGAACATGGTGGAGCGTGTGTCCTTATTACATGTTGGAGCATCTTCTGGGTATATGCCCAAGAGTGGTATAGCTGGGTCCTCTGGTAGAATTATGTCAGCAATCTGTGAGCTATTACAACAGTCAATGAGGCTATTCATTAACTAGGCTCATTTGAAAATGATGATGATGATGATGATGATGATGATGATGATGATGATAATAGCAATAATAACAATAGTCTAAAACAAAGAGGCCACATGACTAAACATAGATAATTGGTGGATGTAGCTACTAGAGTTAACAGAGTTGGAGACTAAACCTAAGTACCAAAGAATTAAGTACATTTTTGTAATAGCACACAAAAATGATACAAATAGTCATTCAGTATGGGTTTATTTTGCTTTTATTACCAGATGTTTAGACATCAAAAAACAACAACAACAAAAAAAAAAGCTAAAAAACACTGAGTATCAACAGATTGTCCTATTGCTAATTCTAAGGCAGTGATTTTTATTTTATAGTGGGGTAGTTTTTTTGTTTGTTGTTTGTAGGTAATATGGCTTCAACATCTGTCACTCTAGCTATCATTAAAGTTTATTCTGGCTGAGCTAGATGGTGAGGTTGGGTTCCCTTCCTCCTTCATTACTCCATGTGATCTCTCTTGAAGCTGCACACTGGGTCAAAGAATATGATCTTTTAAGAACAAAGGAGGACAGGTCTGTAGTAAAGAATATATGAGTAGGTACATTCCTATGCTGGAATCTACAATCTATCAAGGTTCATTTTTATTTTGAGACACATTCCCACACTGTATTCTTGGCTGACCTGGGATTCAATATGTTTGGATATAACTTGAAGAGATCTTGGCCATTTCATCATTTCATATAGAATTATGTCTTACTATCTTGATAATATTATGTTTATTACCGTAGATGTGTGAGAAACAAATAACATGTTGGTGAAATGAAAGGCAGATTCATATCAGATATGAAAGATAGACCATGAAAACACAGAGAGTTCCTACATCAATAAAATAAAAGTTGAAAAATGAACACTCATGTGCTGCAATATCCTGTCCAAAGAATAGATTATTGCACACAATTTAGTCAAGATCAAAATTTAAGTAACACTTTCAGACAGGAAAGCATATTTTTTAATGAGGTCACTATTAAATTTACACATTGAACTACAGAAGAGGCTATGTTAAAGTGTGATGCACATAGCATGAAATAGTTCAACTAACATTGTAGTTGTGGATTCAAGAATCAATGTTCATTGGGGAAACAATTAAACAAAGCCTAATATACAAAAGATATTTGGAAAAGATCCCACATAAATCCTGTTGAAAGTTATAATGTTTCACTCTTTCCTAAACTCTATTTGCTTATTTATTCATCTGATAAAATTTACTATTTTACATCCTGTTATGACTATGTTCATTTCATGCTATGACTAGAGGATACTTTTGTGTATATTTTAGGATGTCGTTTGTATCCTCCTGAATTCCTTTTCTTTATATTTCTCTTAAAAACCCTTTGTGCTCCACTTGATTATAAAGAAAATATTGCTGTATAAATCAATTATTTTCTTTCAGTGCCTCACAAACATTATTCTATACAATTTTTATAATTTTACTATTTAATAATAATAATAAATAATAAAATAATAAAATAAACAATTAGGGTAAAAATTTGCTGTTATTCAAAGAATTTGATTTTGTACATGACTTGGCTCTCTTTCTCTAGTGATTTTCCCATGATATGATGAAAGAGGCACAGATGATCTTGTGGTCACAGACAATCATCAGTTCATAGAGGGAAGCTAAACTCCTAAGGTTGTCTCTTGAAAGGAACTTGTTTTACAGTTTCCACACAAAAAGATGAGAGTTAGGTGGCTAATAGCCTAGTGATCTTTGTGCTACTTGTGTAACTGACCAAGACTATATCAGATCCTCCAGACACTAATAACATCACTTTTAGTCGTTTTATAGAACCCACCTATATGGAAGATGTCACATGTATTTTTATAAAACTTCCAGTGTAGTCATACCCTAAGCTTTATAGTACACATGGGTTTGAGTCAGCTATCATTAGGGGGCTTCTTTATAAGTCATAATGTTCTGAAATATGTCTTAAAAACTGCCAAGTGTCAGATTCTTGAAGTTGAAAACACCCTGGCTATAAATTTGTGCTGAATTTGACCACATTCTTATTTGTGGAGATCAATACTTGGTAGGCCATATTTTTAGTGACCCTATAGTATACTTTCACTTAGGTGATCTGAATTTTATTTTATGTTTTATTATATGTATTTTTGTATGAAAGTACTATGTACACACATATATATATATATATAATCATCTGTCTATCTTTCTAACATCTATTTGTCTATCTATCTCTCATTAATTTCATATAAGGCCTCACTCTGTGGAGAGTTGTACAGTTAGCTGTTCTTGAAATGATTTGATACTTATGGGAAAGTATATGAATTCTGGGCATATCCATTCTATTTTATTGGATTTCAAATGAACCATAATGGACTTAAAGAAGTACAATAACTAAACAAACACTCTAACAAACATAATATTTTGAGTAACATAGATATTTTCATGATCAGTACGTATTACTAAAAATATTTATATGTAAAAAAATAATGATACAAATGCCAGAAGATGGCAAAAATTGACCAAGTATTCATAGAATATTTTGAATTTTATAGATAATATGAATATAAGTGGTTTCCTAGGAAATGTATTTACTTGTATAATATCTCAAAGAAATATGCAGAATGGATTGACTGCATGGCTGTAAATTTTATATGTGTGTGTGTGTGTGTGTGTGTGTGTTTGTGTGTGTATGTATGTGTGTGTGTTAGCAGAAAAGTTATTATGTCTGACAGAATAACTTGGAAGTTCTATAGTGATACTTTATTTCCATTTTATATAAAATGGAAATAGATTTAGAAAATCATTCATTAGTATGCTATGCGTCTAACATGCACATGGGTTGAATCTTTAACTGGACAAAAGAGAGAAAGAGAAAGGGAAAGGAGGAGAGAGAGAAAGAAGAAATAGGAGGAAGAGAAAAGGGAGAGAGGGAGATGGTCTACTAATTCCAAATAAATTAATTTTTAATCATATCTACTTATTTGTAATATGCTTTGAGGAAAAAAACACCTTTAGGCTATGTAGCACACAGCATTAATTAGAAAATTAGTAAAAATATGATGTATAGTAAAAATTACAAGAGACTGTAAACTCTATAAGGGATACAGCCATACCTTTGAAGGAGAAATAAAACCTTACAATGTAGCATGCTAAATGCTTTAAGATAACTCTACTTTTAAAAAGTAACTTAATTGATCTACCTCCTAAGATATAAAAATGATATTTTCCCAGCAAGGTTTTAATAGCAACAAGCTCTAATTTCAACCTGAAATTACGACATGGAGTCATAATTAGGCTATACTTTTTAATGAATTAATATTTCAGAACATGTAAAAAGTTGAAACTAATGTAAATATAATATATCATTGTACATGTTGAAGACCCTAGTGGTTTCAAGGGATTTGCGGCTTGTTTTTTTTTTTTTTTTCTTAATACTGAATGGACAGAGAGCAGCAATTACCTCTGAATGGAATAGAGATGAAAGGGGAAAGAAACCCACAACAATTGCTGCTCTACAATATTTGAACAGACAGTTGCAATTTCCTCTCTAATAAGTTTGGACAGGGTCTGAGACGAGATGCATGTCATGCTCGATGTGCATGAGTAGGAGATTCTCATTCTTAGCTAAGGTTCATTGCTTCTTTCATCACTACAGAAAGATTTTCTCTTTCCATTTGCATCAAAATGCTTACTGCATTCCAGTGACCTATCCTTATAGAACCCAGAAGGAATTTTAATGGTTATTTTCTAGACATCATTGAGTTGTATAGACACACTTATTACATTTGCCTTCCACTACAGTACTTTAAACTAATGTGAAATTACATGTAGAAAAAATACACTTTTGTAAAGTTGTATTTTTACATAATGTACACTGTATTCCCCTGTCCCACATTTAATGCACATATAAAAGTACAAACGCACTGAACTTATAGCACAGAAATGCAAGACTGGAAGATGACATTTGTTCTATGATTTCTTCTGGGAAATGTTTATTGAAGAGAAGCAACAGCAGGGTCATAATTAGATCATACTTTTTTATTGGTTATTTTATTTACATTTCAAATGTTCTCCCCCTTACCAGTTTCTCCTCTGCAACCCTCCATCCCATCTTCCCTCCTCCTTGCTTTTATGAGGGTGCTCTCCCACCTACCCAGCCACTCTTGCCTCACCATCATAGCATTCTCCTGCACAAGGGCATCTGTCCTACACGGGACCAAGGGCTTCATTGGCTACATATGTGGCTGGAGCCATGGGTTTCTCCATGTGGGATCTTTGGATGGTGGATTAGTCCTTGGGAGCTCTGGGAGGTCTGGTTGGTTGGTATTGTTGTTCTTCCTATGTTGTTGCAAACCCCTTCATCTCCTTCAGTCCTTCCTCTAACTCCTCCATTGGGGTCACCATGCTCAGTCCAATGGTTGGCTCTGAGAGAGAACAGATCTGAAAACATGCTACTCTCACTCTCTTTATTCCAATCATGGCTGAAAATAAATACATAAATAAGTAAATAAGTAAATAAATAAATACCCTTAAACTCTCTTATTTAGGTACTCATTAGTTGAGTACTTACTGAACTTTGAGAGAGCTGGTTTTTGCATCTGTATCAGGTAGCATGTAACTACTTGGACTTCAACTCTGAGGATTTCTGTATCATCTTCTAGTTACCATGGACATGCACTAACACACATCAAAATTAACATAAAACTTTATAAAAATATTCCATTGATCTTATCTTCCAAGTTTAAATCATTGATTATGAAATTTGAACAAAACCTTCTTTTTACCATCTATGCCATAAAACCATGAGTACGTTAGACAACTTCTTATGTATCATCTCATCCTATTTTTCATGGAATAAATTACTGGACCTACATAATGAAAACATGAAATGTTTTAACAAAATCATTACTTTCATGAGCCGGATGGTCTGCAATTTCAACATAGATAATTGGTAACAGTATAGTTTTTAAATATATAAATGTTTTATCTGTATCAATGGACCAGAAAATTAAACTATGGTATATCCTTATAATAAATTTTAGCCGGGCGGGGTGGCTCATGCCTTTAATCCCAGCACTTGGGAGGCAGAGGCAGGCGGGTTTCTGTGTTCGAGGCCAGCCTCGTCTACAGAGTGAGTACCAGGACAGCCAGGGGTACACGGAGAAACCCTGTCTTGAAAAATCAAAAAAAAATAAATAAATAAATAAAATAATAAATTTTAGTGCAGAAAATAAAATATAATAGTGAAAATATTTTAAATTATTTTAACTATAATTGTTTACTTTAAATTTGATGCTTTAACAGGCTTCAAAAACTTTATATTTTATATGATCTACATCATATGAATCACTCACAAACATATATTTTCCACAAACCATGTAATGTAACTCTTCAAAATGATAGTTACCCCATATTTTCATATTTAACTATGTTTCAAAATACACCTAATATTCATAAATAATTATACATTTTTGTACACCTAGATTTTGTAAACCCTACTTTTAATAAAGGTTGTCAAGTACTTTGACTCCTCTTCTAGTTTACTGTCCAAATATAGGAGAGAAAAGATGGTAAATAGGATAAGAGGATATGGACAACTTTAGACGTAGTTCTTTGGATCTATTCCAATCTACATTTGATAGGATACTACAGTCCAGTTCAATAGTGTCAGGAAACTAAAGATGAATCAGCAGCAGTAGCAGTAGGTGCACAAATTAGCAGAAACAGCCAGGCCTTTGCTGAATCACCATGAGTCAGTGGGAGTGAACAGAACCAGCCAGTATACCAGTAGAAGTTCTCTGCTGTGTCTCTCTCAACAAAGTGAAGATCAGCAAAAATATGAGACCAATGAAGCATTGCAAGGCTAGCTCTGTAAACACACTGTCACTGTCTGTTGAGTTTTGTTTATACTCTCTTCAAACATCACATGTCCCCCCTACAAGTCTTGCCTGAGCAAAACACTGTGTGAGTCTGCATCACATTACACTACCAGAAACTACCACTTAACATTTCCATGTTGTACAATTTTTAAATGGAAAAGCTATGCTTATTATTTATAACTAATTATATTTCCTTTATTGTACATTTTAAATAAGTAAAAATCTTCAAAATTATTATAATGTCTTTATGGAAAAGCCAATATATAGTAAATACATTCAGCATAGTCATCATTTTTCAAATGAACATTTTAATGTAGCCATCATTCAAAGTATTATCAACATCCCTAAACAAGCCAAAATCAACCTTGCATCTTTGATATCTTCTCTGTCTAGTCTTAACCCCCACTTTTATACTTAATATCCTGGATTTATTTTGTGTACTTAATAAGTAAATGCAAATTTAAAATGAATGATAAATAAAAATATAAGAATATAAAATCAGTTTAGCTTTGCTGAAATGTCACATATTTGCAAGCATAAAATTATATTTATACTGCATCCATGTAGATGGCACATGAAATAGCCAATCTCTTAATACCCATATGACAATTCAGTTCAATTTAAAGTTCATAAATATGTAACACAAACCTCATGTACAGAGAACAGAAATTGATTCTCATTCGTGCGTGCTTTGGTTGAGCCATTCATTAATCAAAACTTAGGAAAGACCTACTATAGGCACAACTGTGTGAGTTATAAAAACTTGACTTACATTCATTTTCTGTCCTCCAGAGGCACATAGTGGAAAGGTCCAACATGACAGGTAAATAAATGTTTGTAATTTAAAGAACTGAATATCCTAATAGTCTGGGGATATATAACAGATGCTTCTTTCCAAAAGAAAGGTTATCTGTAGAATGAGAGAAAGAAAATTTTAATTATTTTAAGGAAGTAACCATAAGACTGTTAGGTAAAATACAGGATTGTCAATGTATTATATTTTAAGGCTGCTACATATCTATGAATTGTTATAGTAACATGTCTAATAGAATTATACTCATAATAAAAATTTTTCTACATTTTAAGAAGACATTTTTAAAGCCCTTTATATATATTTTTAGATATAACACTATTCATTATTAGACCTAAAAATTGAGATTAATCAGACTGACAAAATTAGTAGAGCAAAGTTTTCATAATAATTAAGGAAAGTTTAGTTATTCTCAAAGAAAATAAAATACTTTAATTTCAATACTATTAATACTATTAGTGGTATATGTAAATATATATAGTAGATAATTTTTCTGCTACTCTTAGTTATTAGTCAAGGATATTATGTAAGATACCTTAAAAGCTTCAAAATAGTCATTTTTATGGCTTGAAATTAAAATTTCAACTTTTAATACTTTACTGAAAACTTGTTAGGAAATTGTAGTAGTTTTAATAGCTTTTGGGTTATAGTTGAGGATTTACCCATAGAAAGAAATTTCATGCGTTTTACTATTATTTTGGTCCACATCCCATGGCTTGATAGTTCATGAGCCCAAGAATAAAACCTAGTATTATGTTGCTAAATGATCATGATGTCCTATTACTCTTTTTCCTATTTTATTGAAAATATATTTCTCTTTCATAGATCCCAAACCCAGGTTTTTCTCCCTCTACTTCACTTATTTTGCCCCCACCTCTTCTTATCCCAGATTGATTTGATTTCCATTTCCCTTCAGAAAGGAATAGGTCTCCAACTGACAATATCAACCACAACACAACAAATAGATAACAAACAAGCAAACACACAAACAAACAAACCAAAACAACAGTAAATCAAAAAATCAACAAAGTGAGATACAATTTGACAGACTAAAGACTTTATATGAAGAACCCCATAGGAGAAAACAGTCCCAAAAGCAGTCAAAAATGTCAGAGACACATTCACTGTTAGGATTCTCATGAAGACACCAAGCTAATATCCGTAACATATATGCAAATGACCTGATGTAGACCCATGCAAGCCTATTCTAAATATTTATATTTATACCCATATTCTTGGGCTGATCTTAATGTTGGTTGATGAAGCTTCATTTCTTCAGTAGGCTTCAGTTAGTGGAGAGATGAATAACTCTTTGAAGTGTCCAAATTTATGCATATAGGTCAGCTTTCATTGGACTTGGAACATTGCAAAAGAAGCATTTGAGAAATGAAATTAGAAGTGGAAGGTGTTGGGGACTATAAATGGAATGAGAAGGTGGAGTTAGGGGTTTTTCATATAACCATTTCATTGATTACATGTATGATATTCTCAAAATAAACATAGTTCAAAAGAAGACTCTAGTACAATCCTATTTCATATGTGTTTTTAAAAAAATTATTTATTTATTATTAATAATTTATGTCATATATGTATTTGTGAGTATAGGCCACATATACAGGTTTTCATGTAGCTGTCATGGTCACTGAGATGTAGTCACAAACAAAGTGATGCTGGGCAACAAATTAAATTCAAAGTAAGATTGGGAAGTACTCTTAGCTCCTGAGTTCTAGCTTTAGTCCCCCTTCATTTGTATTTCCTTTAGCACATTAACCATGTTTACAAAGAAATCTCAGCCCAAATAAATTTTATGTATATCCATTGAATATTTAAATAGTTTGTTTATATCTCTTTGTAATTATACTAAAGCTTATGGGAAACTTGCCTAACATCTGGAATCCTACACTGAAACATCTGAATTTACCAAATTTTTACTTCAAATGACAGCAAACACTTCATAGTTTAAACTATATTATAAAAACATCAAATCACTGCTAATATAAGTAGATTGTTATGAGACAAAAATATTTAAGCAATCCTCTGTAAAAATAACTTCAGGAATATTTTAGTATAAAAAAGTAGCGTTACATCTCAGGTGTGCTCCTTTTTAGGAAATAAACTAGGAACTGTTGGCTTTATGTGTGCCCTTATGTCTTTGATCCCTTGATCTCACAGTTCAGTAGAATGTTTGTGTAAAAATATAAATAGTTATTTGAAATAATCAAAAACATGACTTGTATCATGTGCAATTCATCATTCTGATTTTTAAAGTTTAGATTTTAATAACATGGAGGTAGATATAGGAATAAGTAACAATTTTTTTTACTATTAAGAATAATATCAGTTTTACTTTTTCTAGTTACTAAAAATAATTATTTCTAACCTATGGTACTTACTATACATCTAGCCTTGTGTATAGAACATTTGTTAATTTTCATGGCTTACCTTGTAAGTCTTCTATAGGTGGGTGTAATTTAAACTCTACTTCAAGGTTAGGCAACTCGATGAGAGGCACACTTGAGAAAGTCATTTATTCTGCAATAAAAAGAATAATTTTCATCTGTAAGACTTGTATAAGTTATGTTTGAGTAATTAAATTTAAATTTATATACTGACCTAACACTGTCTTCACCCTCTCTTATGCTGAAAAACTATTCCTGATTTTGATAGATTAAAAATTCTCACTCTCCTCCTATGGTTATTTAGGTTTTTTTGATTTTGTTTGTAGGCTTGCTTGTTTCTATTGTTGTTGCTCTACTTGTTTAAGAAAGCTTTATCAAAATTAAAAACAAAATGATGACTTTCTGACGTTGGCATTTAAGAATTCCACTAATGACTTTCTCATTTCAAACTACCTTTGAGATCAGAGGTGTGATGTATAAAGATCATTCCAGGAGACAGACATGGTAGGACCACTTTGTAATCACAGTACTGATAAGGCTTTGTCAGGAGGGTGAGAGGTTAAATCAGCCTGGACTCTATCATTATGTCATACAATGAGTGAACAAGTGAAGGAAAATTTTGTTTTATGTCTGTAAAAAACATCTACTCATGTAACATATTATTGTAAATTATTATCAGAAAAAGTCATGCATTATCTATTTTTATGTGAGTGTTTATTTTACAAAATTGTTAAACTGTCCAAAATCAGACAACTCAATGGTAAATCATGATTTATATTAAACTATGTGTTCTAAATTCATAATTTAGATATGAATATCTGAAGATACCTTCAGATAACTTTAGCAATTTTATTTTCATGTGAATTGTAGAAATACAGTAAAATAACCTATAAATAGCCACTTGTAATTTGAGTAAAAAAAAATGGATTAAACCAACAACCAAAGAGTACCCATGGTGGAGCTCATGGCTCCAGCTGTATATGTAGCAGAAGATGGCCTAGTCAGTTATCAATGGGAGGAGAGGCCCTTGGTCCTGTGAAGGCTCTATGCTCAGTATAGAGGAATTTCAGGGCCAGGAAGCAGGAGAGGGTGGGTTGGTGAGTGGGCAAGGGAGAAGGGGCCAGGTTTTTTTTTTTTTTTCCAGAGGGGAAACAGGAAATGGGATATCATTTGAAATGTAAATAAAGAAAATATCTAATAAAAAATAAAACAACTAAAAAAACAAAAACAAAAATGTATCTATAGGAAGGTCAATTTCAAAAAGAATATTTAATTAAAATGTTTATTTTTTATTATGACATGCAAATTCATTTCAGCAAAATTAGCAGATAGTGTTGATAAATAAATGTGGGAGAGGAAGAAGCAATGTGAAATCCATGATGAACACAATCATAAAGCTGAACGATTAGAAGGAAAACCATAGAAAAGAAGAGAATATAAATTCTGTTGACTGCTAATATGCCATATTCAAAGGGTCTGGCACAGCTTCAGTGTGCACACAGATCATGAGTTGTTTTTTTTAAAAAAAAAAAAAGCTCCAGTATATAATCACACACTTATTGGCACATACAAGTCCTTTAGCTTTTTGTTTTTTCACTCAACTTCTTTCCATATGGAAATTTCATTTTGATTTAATGCTTACCATGAATTTTATAATGTAAAAAGAAAAGGACTACAATTTTGATATTTATTAATTCCTTGGTATTGACAGGCAATAATTCAATGGTTTGTATATGAATGATATACATAAAATTTTATATGTGTTTTTTCATAAAAAACTAGGATCTTAATGACCCATTAACCTTCTTTTTTTTTCTTATCTTCTAGAAAACAAATGTGCGTGAGTGCAAAAACCAGCCTCTTGAGGCACAATGAAGCCTTAGGTTGGTATTAGCACCCAATATGCAAGGGTTTTCTCAGCTTTAGTCTATGGTAGCTCCTGATGCTAGAACCTCTTAGAGTAGTTCTTATTTCCAAATGAAATTTGATATTAGTTAGCCCCTGGTTCCTTTAGATTAAATCTATATTTTATATTGTCTAGGGAGGACTTGTTTCTTTGTGAAGAACATCCTCAAGTATGGTCACCACTTCCTATGACGTGTCGTCTATCCATATCATATAGTACTGAGATGTTGACTATCATGTGTTCTACTGCTTCTGTATCTATCCTATTCATAATATGACTTCCCTTTTCTACACAAAGGTTCACTGGAGGTCTAAAATTTCCATTTGTTATATACCCCATTACAAAGATATTACTCTAAGAATCTTTGTAAAAAGAAAGCTAAAGTTCAATGGATTGATGATAAACTGTGAACTGAACAGTTCTTTCTCTTGTGACCTCTTTTCCTCTTTTTTTGGGGGGAGAGAGGGCATGGGTTTTTTTAATATCTCTCTTTTTGATATTTTCTTTATTTACATTTCAAATGTTATCCTCTTTCCCATCCCCCGTCCCATATCCCCACCCCCTGCTCCCTAACCAATCCACTTTTGCTTCCCTGTCCTAGCATTCCCCTATACTGGGACATCCCGTCTTCACTTGACCAAAGGCCTCTACTCTCAAAGATGTCCCACAAGGCCATCCTCTGCTACATACACAGGAGGAGCCATGAGTCCCAGCATGTGTATTCTTTGGTTGGTGGTTTAGTCCCTGGGACCTATATGGGTACTGGTTGGTTCATATTGTTGCTCCTCTCATGGGGCTGCAATCCCCCTCAGCATCTTGGGTCCTTCTTCTAGTTCCTGCATTGAGGACCCTGTGCTCAGTCCAATGGATGGCTGTGAGCATCCACTTCTGTATTTGTTAGGCACTGGTAGAGCCTCTCAGGAGAAAGCTATATCAGCCTCCTGTCAGTAAGCACTTGTTAGCATCCACAATAGTGTCTGGGTTTGGTAACTGTATATATGATGGATCCCCAGGTGGAACTGTCTCTAGATGGCAAAGCGATACTTGATAGTAGGAGTCCCAGTTTCCTAAATTGTGGGTAAAATACACACACATTTACATACATACATACACACACACACACACACACACACAGAGAGAGAGAGAGAGAGAGAGAGAGAGAGAGAGAGAGAGAGAGAGAGAGAGAGAGAGAGAGAGAGAGAAACAGAGAGA
>JADRCD010192096.1:4974-17420 GCA_019843815.1 Montemys delectorum
AGAAGAAGAAGAAGAAGAAGAAGAAGAAGAAGAAGAAGAAGAAGAAGGAGGAGGAGGAGGAGGAGGAGGAGGAGGAGGAGGAGGAGGAGGAGGAGGAGAACAACTGCAGGCTAAATACAAAAATTTCTCTTTGAACTTTCTATTAATTTTGCAGTGATAACTAGAAAATCCTGTGTGAAATTCATGGATTGTAGGAGGTCAGCAAGACAAACTCAGATGTTGTTGATCCACAGATGGTGATGGACACTACTATGCATTTAGGCTTTTGTATATGAATATCAGAGTTCTGTACTGAGTTGATGAGTCCACCCTTAGATAGATGCTTCTTTCAAGCATCTAGCTCTTCCACTCCTCTGCTCCTCTGCTCTTTGTATCCACAGAATTATGTTCACATGGATTTGCTAAGGAGAAGGTGCAAGTTTCAACCAGAGAGTCACTGTTTCCATGGTAACTTCCTTTCACATCCTCTGTCCCTGTGCTTCTGAAACTTTTGGTTAAATTGTTTAATTACTGTTAAATTTGGCTGACATAAAGTGGTTTAGTATGGAAGCAGAGAACCTTGGCTGAGTGAAGTAATACTATTTATGATGAAACAATAATAAACCATAGTCCAGACAAATGATTCAAAAGCAAGGTGTATATTTCACAATCCTGGATCCTCAGAGTGCAGGTTGAAGATGCCAGAAACTCAGCTTGTGAGGGCTGGTTTCAGGGTTCATAGACATACTCTTTCCCTGCATGGACCAACAGATGAAAGTGGGGAAGGAAACACTGTGGTTTTTCTTTTCACAGAATTAACCATAGTCATTAGAGACTCATTCTAATGATTTTAATTACCTCTTTCTAATTCATTGACATCTCGAGTTAAATTTTCTACCCATGGTGTGGTGGGACAGATAAATAAACATTCAATGCAGGGCATCTGATAGTAAGGGAACAGTCATTTTAGAGGTGGGGCCGTGCCCACTGAGTCTGGTTTAATAATCTTGGTGGATGGGGTATTCACTTGACGTCTGATCCTAAATTCCAAAGATGCCTTATTACCCTACTTATAAACTAGTTCACTTGCTTTTGTTCTTATTGTAGTCTGTCCCAGAGGGGTCTCAGGTTTCTCCCAATTATCTCACCTATATACTTCTGCTCAGCACAAATATATAGTTCTCATAAAAACTCATTAAATATCTTTGCTCTATTTGTATTTCTAATAATAATTGTAAAACTTAACATGTCTTAGGGGCTTATTATCAAATGCCACAGTGGGTAATCTATGCATTACCTTAATCTTTCCTACATAGCCAAGAATGGGAACAGGGGGTGCAATTCATACCTTCAGTAGGCTGAAGTGAATGTTATAGGAGGAGGGCAAGAAGGTGGAGGAGGGAGAGGAGGAGGAATAGCAGGTGCAATGGGGAGCAAGGGCATGCCTGGAGGGTAGGAAGGGAGGGTAGGAAGAGGAGGGAAGGAAGAGAAAGGGAGGGGAGGAGGAGATAGTGGAAAGGAGGAGGAAAAATAGAAAAGGGTGGTGTAGAAGAAGGACCAAGAGGAGGATGAAGAGGAAAAGAAGGAGGAGGAGTAGAAAGAGGAGGGAGGAAAGGGAAAAGAAGGAAGAAGAAGAAGAGATGGAGGAGGATTTTGGATAGGAATAGGAAAGGAAGAAGAGAAGGATGAGCAGGAAGAGGAGGAGAAGGATGAAAAGGAGGAGGAGATGAGGAGGAGGGGGAGAGAAAGAGGAGGGAGAAAACAGAAGAAGGGGGAAGATAAAAAGGAAGCAGCTACACATAAGGATCTGTCATTTCTAATCCATGGAGCTGCTGATGGCAAGCCCCAGAAGTCCGAGCTATCAGACACAGAACATCTTGTCCCTCTGGTTAGCAGTGAATAGATTCCTCTTAATGCTCTTACCACAGTCTCCCACCTCAGAAAAGGAAGCAGAAAATGTGGAGTAGGCCTCAGGAACACCAAGCCCCAGAGTACAAGCCCAAGATCAATGAATTGCAGGGAAAGGGTGGAGTGGTCTATTTTTAATCACTGAAAGAGAAATCTCTCTGGTCATAATAACTGTCTTTGGAAGATGTACAAAACTTAAAAATAAAACACACTACCCACTTTTACTCCTTCACTACAAAGGATCAAAGGAAGAATGGGTGTAGCAATGCAGTGGAGTCCTTAAAGATTCAATTATGTGATTAAGTCATAGCTGAAAACATCCAACCCAAGGTCAACTCAGGGGTTTCTCTGTCAGGATGATTCCTTCTCTCTCCAGTTCTTCTTGTCCACATCCCCCTCTTTTATTTTTGCATTGTTGTCTTTCTGTGTTGCCCAGGCTGGACTTAAACTTTTGGCATTCAAGAGATCCTCGTGGCTTAACCTCCTAAGTAGCTGCTTTAAACTATTTTTTAAAAAAATTTATTTACTTATTTATTTGTGTGTGTGTGTGTGTGTGTGTGTGTGTGTGTGTATGTGTGTGTGTGTGTGTGTGTGTGGTGTATGTGTATGGGTGTTGTGCTAGCATATATGTCTGTATACCATAGACATGCAGTACCTGAGGAGTCCAGAAGAGGTGATCAGATCCCCTGGAATTGAAGTTGTAGAAAGTTGTTAGCTGCCATGTGGACATTAGGAATTGAACACAGATCTTCTGCAGATCTGAATGCTGATCCTCTAGAAATTAAACACAGATCCTCTGGACAGATGCCATGCTGATCATGTGTCATGTATTGCCAACTTTGCTCTTCCCATGTGGGACATAAACATGCTACACATTATGATGTCATATCATTGTTAGTCACTTGACATGGTAACGATATGAGTTCCCATTGTCACCAAAAAGATCCCTCACAAGGAAGTCCCTATATTTGCTTGGGATATCAGACACCAACTCTGCCTCTTAAATAGCCTATCAAGACCAATTAACCTAAGGAGTGTTAAAAGACCTCCCCTAGGTCATGACCCTAATCTCATCAATGAAATCAACTAAATGATTGGAATGAGCCAGGCAGTGGTGGCGCACGCCTTTAATCCTAGCAGTTGGGAGGCAGAGGCAGGTGGATTTCTGAGTTTGAGGCCAGCCTGGTCTACAGAGTGAGTCCCAGGACAGTCAGGGCTATACAGAGAAACCCTGTCTCAAAAAAAAAAAAAAAAAAAAAAAAAAAACGATTGGAATGGAGGTGGCACTGAAAACTCTGGTAGCAATATCTGGATCATTCCTTTGTAATCAAGCACAGAGGGGAGCCTGCAAAGTGAAATTGGCAAGATAGCAAACATCTCCAGATAAGAAAAAGTTCAAGACAATGCTTCTCTATCCCATGTGATAATGGACTCTTTCTCAGATGCCCAAGTGAGGCTGTGAGTCATTAGAGATTCCTAAAGAAAAAACACTTAGCTGTGAGTTGTCGGAGGCTTCTTAGAGAAATGGAGCCTACTGTGCTGACTCAGAAAGGTATGGCCCTTCTCTGCACTCTTAATTATTGCTTTAAATGTCATACAATATCTCCTTTCTCAGGTTCTTCTCTAAAAAAAAAAAAAAAGAAAAGAAAAAAAGAAAAGAAGAAAAAACAAAAAAACCAAAACAAAAACAAACCCCTGTTCCCTTTATTTCTAAATAACTATGGGAAAATTACATCTTTTTTTCCCCCTTCAAGTAGTACACATGCTATTCCAGGACAATTCTAACTATATTAACAGAAATCCATGACTACTATGGGCACATAGATATTATCCTCTGTCTAACAATATTGAAGGACATAGACTTCAAGCTATTTATGGACTATTTGAATATTACATTTGAATCTGTTATTCATATATTCAGTCCTATTTAAGGTATACCTGTTATAAGAAAAATGGAATAACTAATATCTTCTACCGAGCACTAATGTCGTCCATGCAATCAGCAGCCGTACAGATGGTAAATACACTCCTTGCTATTTGTATGAAGCTGTGTGAAAATGGGACACCATGATATTGATTACCCAAATGAAATTACATTGCTTCAGCTTCAAGTTCAAGACTACCTAAAGACTTGGCAATGATAAGGCAAAGGACAAAAAAGCTTCAGGAGCAAGCACAGTTGGATTCTTTTTCTTTTCTTTTCTTTTTTTTTTTCTTCCAGGTAGAAAACAATATTTTTCTTTTAGGAAAGTGACAGATTACTGGGATTCGCTTAGATCCCAGTAGATATTTAAATCAATCAATCAATCAAACAAACAACAACAACAAACAAACAAACAAACAAAAACCATTTCTGGCTCTACCAAAATGATTTACTATCCAGGATTGATAGTTCTGCTGTGACAGAACATGGCACAGAAGGAATAAGCTCATGTTCTCTCTGACCAAACACTGATGCTTTCCCTAGGTGAGATACTTCAAACTTTCTTTACACCACTGTGCCACTGTGCATGGGCAATATTCCCATCCCTGGCTAGAGTTTGTCCTGGGAAGGGTGCAGGGGGACCTGCCCAGATCTGTAATGGAGCTGATGTTGCTTTCTGAAAAAGAATTTAAAGATTTATTTTTATTATTTATGATTATTGTGCCTGCCTACACACCTATGTACTGTGTGCATGCAGTACCTGTGGGGTCCAGAAGAGGGTGTCGGACCCCCTGGAACTGAAGTCACAGTAAGTTGTTAGATGTTATGTAGACACAAGAAATTTACCACAGATCCTCAGAATAGCCATTTGTCCAGCCCCTCCAGCTTTCTAGGTTGTACATCAGGTTCATTTCTGTTCCTCTGCTAATGAAGAAATAATATCCCCTTGCTCAGAGTTTCTAAACATTTGGTCAAAATTGAGCCAGAAATATAAGGTCTGAAGTGCCACAACCTGGGACAACAATAGTTATTTGCTTTACATATTTCTAATCTTCTTTTCATAAGTCATTTATTGAAACAGAAGAGATTTTCATAAGACATTTATTGAATCAGAATAGAATCAGAATACTGCTTTAATGATTGGCTCTTACAAATAAGTTGTCTGCTCATGTTTCCCTGCTTGATATGTCAAAGTTTTCAGTTTCTGAGACAAGGTGTCATATTTATGTAAGTTTACCCAACTTCTCTGCACGGAGACAGCCCTTCTGATTGCTGGAAATTGATATTGGGTATTTGTGTGTTGTGTAATGTGCAGATTGTCTCCGCTAACCTAGCCTCACAGAAATTTACTGTCTCTAAAAAAATAGAGAAACAGATAAGGCATAGCAAGAAAATTCCCAAATGCTGTTAAATTTTCCATGGATGCAACATTCTGTCACTTCCAGTGAGTTGCTATGAGGTCTTATAATGGACCCAGTCCCCAAAATATACTGCAATAGGACCTAATGATGCAGATGCATTCAGGAGTGATACGTTTTAACCTAAATACAATGCCAGCCTCTTCCAACTGTCCAGAGGATATCAGTATATATGCAGGAACAACACCCAAATACATAAAATAATATCACCAGGATATTATACAGCCACTTTCCTTGACCATCTGAGCAGAGGGAATTAAAGAGATAGAAGCCTTACCTCATCTCTACTGAAACTCCACTAAGCTTAGCTGGAAAACAGAAGGTAGGCAGGCCTTTGCAGCTCCCAGGGAAGACTGTTTCCTTTTTTCTTTTTGGCTGCTATTTCCAAAGCAACCCTGAGCTTTGTGGTGATGTTGTGTCAAGAGGATTAGGGAAACAAGCATTCCTGAAATACTTAAGTGGCTAAGTTCAAGTTAGTGTCATCTTCTGGGGCAAAGATTGCTAATCACTTTATTTTGGGCAGATCAGCCCATTCTTCATTTTCCAATTAAGAAAACATTTGCCCAGTGCAGAGGCAATGGGATGCTGAGGTGATTCGTCATGCTTTCAGGTCCTGTACATCCTGTGGTCCAGAATTCTTTAACAGAAGAAGACAGATGTGTGTGCATGTTTGTGTGTGTGTCTCTGTGTGTCTCTCTCTCTCTCTCTCTCTGTGTGTGTGTGTGTGTGTGTGTATGTGTACAGAGTGTGCACCAGAAGAATCAGCAACCATAATAAGATTTCATATAAGTGGTACAGAGGGACCTCAACATCAACAAGACCTTGACAGACCAGGATGCATTCCACTGTACTGAAAAGCACAGGCTTCCTCTGTAACTGCCTCAAGTGTACAGTATTGGAAGAAGCACACATAGCCATTTGACTTTGAGAGCATCAAACCTTGTGTTGATATTAAATAGATTATGTGCACACATATAATAACTCATGCTGTATTTTTCCCTCCAAGACTAATTTGTTTCCTCTCCTCTTTAATGTGATATATGATACTTTGAAATATGTATCTCATGAGATTTGTAGAGACCCCCATAGTATACTGTTATGCAAGCCAGCAAAATGACTCACCCAAAACCCTGCACAGCTCCTTCTCAGTGGTTAGAGCACTGAAAACTTAATCTTGGCAAACTTTTCATGTTAATGTGAATGATTCTTCCCTTACTGTACAGTAGTCTCTGAAAGCCTTTCCTCATTTAGAACCCTGACTACATTTTTAAAGGTTGCTTTTGTCGATCCCTTGCTGCAGGTTTTGGCAAACACCTTTTTGCTCCATGAGTTTATATCTTTTTACATTCAACCAGGAGCAAGGTCATAATGAATGTGACTTCTATGCATGGACTATTTCACCTGACATATCCATATTGTTGCTAATAAAGAATTCTCTTCTCTTTCAAAGTAAAATATGTTCTTTTGTATTGCCACATATTATCCTTATTTACCTATTGTCTTAGTTAGAGTTTCCATTGCTATGAAGAGACACCATGACCAAGACAACTCTTATAAGGACAATATTTAATTGGGGCTAGCTTATAGGTTCAGAGGTTCAGTCCATTGTCCCAAGGTGGGAAGCATGGTAATGTCTATTCAGGCATGCCAATGGAGAAGGAGCTGAGAGTTCTGTATCTTGTTCTGAAGGCAAACGGGGGAAAGACCATCTTCTAGGCATCTAGGAGGAAGGTCTGCAAGTACACTCCCATAGTGAATATTCTACAACATGGCCAGACCTACTCTAACAAGGCCACAACTCCTAATATTGCCATTCTCTGAGCCAACCATATTCAAACCACCATACCAAATCATCCAGTGACAGGCTTTAGATTGTTTCAATAAATCATTTTCTGGGATTAAGGTTATAGTGAACTTGGGGTGCAGATGTCTCTGTGAGGTACCAATTTGATTCATTATGTTCTCAGGAGTTACTGTTTTGAGTTTTTAAAAATAATGTGTGTGTTTTTTTATGCCCATAACAATTTCAATTTCCACTAATGGTGTAAAATGCTTCTGATTTCTCCAAATCCATACTTATTATCTATTATCTTTCATTAGTCTCAGTTCTGACAGGTATAAGATGATATCTCGTTTTCATTCTGATCTTCATTCCTCTGACAATTAGCCACAGGAGAAATATCTTAAACAACTTATGTATTTTGTGGTGTTATTTCTACTTGAGCTGCAACAAAAGATTCATGCTTTGGTCAATTTCCTAATGCTCAGTTTATCCTTGCTTCTTACCAGGCAGTAGAATAATAAGAGAATGTTTTTTACTATTCTAAACATTCAAAATCCCAACTGTGCAACTATGAGATTCAATGTATTTATTCTCTCAACAAATCAACTGTAATATTAATCAGGAACATTTATGCTAAAAGAGACATAGTTTCTGTATTTCAGTCATTCATTGGTAGAGGCAGGTTATCGTGCTAATAATGGGACAATTTGATTAGTGCTGTGCTTCAAGGACCATGACAAGCATGGGTTTCTACGTATTTCCTTTGGTAGCCGCATCTCAATCTTAAAACCATTAATGTATTATGATGTTAAGACAATCAGCCTACAATTTGTTCATATTGAAGTTACATTTAGATGAATGTTGCCATCAGGTGAAATAGCAAAGTCACATTTTATGGGCTGCATCAAACTTATGAATATGATATAGCATTTGCTCATAGTAACTAGGGTGTTATTCCTACTGATTAATAGGGAATTTCTGTGTACAGTCTATTTTTAAATTCCTACTGTCCACAGTGGACTTATTAAATGTATTTTAAAAGTATTAGTCTGTGTATTTGTTTATGTGGTATGTGTATTTGTGTGTGTGTGTGTGTGTGTGTGTGTGTGTGTGTGTGTGTGTGAGCGTATGCATGAGCATATTTATATGTGTTTTGTTTATGTGTGTGTGCGTATCTGCACCACATGCATGCAGGTGTTGGTGGAGGTAAGAAGATACTTTCAGATGCCCTGGAACTAGAGTTACAGGCAGTTGTGAGTGGTCATATGGGTGTTAGGAACTGAACCATGTCCTCTGCAGGCACAGCCAATGGTCTTAACTCCTGAGCCATCTCTCCAGTCTCTTGTAGATTTTTGATGAAATTTTAAGTTCCAGCACCAGATTGCCTAGCATGAACTTTTAGAAAAGTCAATACTCTGATAAAGAAATTATTTGAATCTTATGTTTTGAATGTGAGGTATCAGACACTGGCTTGGCCCTGACTTATGGTTACTTATGCTTCCTTAGGAGAATGTGCTAATACACACTCTTCTACTTTCTGAAGGAGCAGTATGAGTCTTCTTCAAATGACATTAAAAAAAAACCAAAAACTTTTCATATTAAAAAAAAAAAAAAGAAAAACATGTTGTGCTCTCCTTAGACATAATTGCTAAAACTCAGCAAGGGGCGAAAATGCCTCTCTAAGTATGTACACGTGCCTAGCATCAAGATTTCAAAAATCCCCGAACTCCAGGCCAAGGGGAGGTGTTTCTTGTTATTGAGAGTTTTAAGCTCACCGCAGGAACTTCTCTTTAGGAGGTTTAATGATCTCTAAGCAAGCACTTAAATTCTGTGGGAATGCCTTACTATGTTGTAGGTAAAATCCAGAACAGAGAAAAGGATAAAATGGAGCTTTTAATAATCATCAAAAATTTTGAAAAATCAATACATTCTGGAATTGAATGTACATACTTTACACTTATCTAGAGTTGTTTTTTCCTACATGTAGTATGATTTTAATGAGATAAAACTGTACTTATCAAAGTAAGAGTCAACTATCTTGCCCTCAAAGGAAAATAGCAATTTATCCATTCAGAATTACAAGTGCATGTTGGGATTGCTTTAAATAATTTAAAGTTTCTAGCCTTTACTGAAATTTATAAATCAAATTAACTGCATCCGAGAGCACTAAGTAAATGAAAATTTAGCTCTTGAAGAAGCAGGATAAAATTGCATTCCATCCCCAAATTCTGTAGCGCAATGTAAAGATTTCCACAGTTATTAGCAGAGTTAAAGAAGTAGGCGGTTGAAGTTGTCTAGCACATTAATTTACTTGTAAAATATGTGAGGAAAATAAGAGATCATGACTTAGGAGAAATGGAATCGACTTATGTGGGGGCTTCTGAGGCAGGGACAACAGCCTGAAACAACTGGGAGAGGAGGAGGAGGATGGGCTGAGTCAGTAACTGACTTCCTACGGAAGGCCTTTCTTCATTTGTGTTAGGCCTAGAGGCACTGTGAGCACAGACACAGAAATCAGAGGCAGACCTGCTCCTGTGCATCCTTCCCACTTTACATCCTCCCCTCTCTCAGCCTGCTCCCGTTGTTTATTCTCATCCCTGACTCACTCATCTCTCAGAGCTTCTGGAGAACACACCAAAATCAAAGGAATCCTAATTCCTCTACTTCAGATTTCAGAACTCATGATTCCCCCCCTCTACAAATGTGTGCTGAAGATAATTTTTTTTACATCAATAGAAAATAATTTTATGAAGTTGTGTAATCTTTAAAGCATACATTTTCATCGTGCCTTGGTGTTTTGTAATATTTTCTCTAATCTGAATTTGAATATTTTAGCTCTATCATTTATGTATACCTATGTATCTGCATCTGCATCTGAATCTGTATCATCTACCTACCTACCCTCTTGTGCTGGACAGTTTCATATCAACTTGATAGGAGCTAGAGTTATCTGAAAGGAGGGACCCTAAACTAAGACAATGCCCCCATGAGATCAAGCTGTAAGGCATTTTCTCAATTAGTGATCAGTGAGGGAGGGCCCAGCCCAAGGTGAGTAGTGCCATCTCTGGGCTGTGGTCCTAGGTTCCATAAGAAAGCATGTTGAGCAAAACCAGGAGGGGTAAGCCAGTACGTAGCACCCTTTCTATGGCCTCTGTGTCAGATCCTGCCCCCCAGGTCATTACCCTGCTTGAGTTTCTGTCCTGGCTTCCTTCAATGATGGACTAGAATGTGGAAGTTTACGCCAGACAAACCATTTCCTCCTTGATAGTTTTTTTGTAATGGAGTTTCATCACAGCAATAGTAACCCTAACTAAGAATCTGTCTTAAGACTTTATCTATTTATCTAGCCTCCTTATTCTATCATTTAATCTATATTCTTTTATAATCTATATCTGTCATCTATCTACCTTTATATATATTGGGCTGTCTGTCTATCTGTCTATATATCTATCAATCATATACTTCCCCTCATACTGTAGTCTTCTATTGGCATGGAAAAGCTATTTACAAACCCTTCTCACTTTTTTCTAACAGGAAAGTTCTTTTTTTGCTAACTTATTTTCTTTCTATTAAATCTCCAAATTACTTCTTGGTTCAGAGAAATTTTATTTGGTTTCCTGGTATAAAATCATACCATGAACAAATTAAAGTCCGGGCATCTGTTTAATTTCTCTCTCTCTCTCTCTCTCTCTCTCTCTCTCTCTCTCTCTCTCTCACACACACACACACACACACATACACACACACACACACACACACACACACACACATTTTATTCCTTTTTCATTTCCCTTTACCTTGGTTACCACATCATGTAAAATAATTAGTAAAAGCACTGACATTGGGGCTGGAGAGATGGCTCAGCAGTTAAGAGCACCAACTGCTCTCCGAAGGTCCTGAGTTCAAATCCCAGCAACCACATGGTAGCTTAAAACCATCCTTAATGAGATCTGATGCCCTCTTCTGGGGTGTCTGAAGACAACTACAGTGTACTTATACATCTAATAAAGAAATAAATTTTTTTGAAAAAGAAAAAGCATAGACATTAATAATCTCATTTTAGTATTTCTGCTACGTGTTCATGGAGATAAGCAGAAAATGACATCATTTCATGGTTATAGATTCTACAGAGTACAGGAACAATCACAGAAGTGTCTTGCCCTGGTGGCAGAAATGATCTTCTTGTAATCTTTGTATGATATGGCTCATATCAGGTCTCTGTAGGTCACCTGACTAGCAGCCACATGCCACAATCCACGACACTGGCCTGACTCTATATCTCTCCAGTTTCCTCGTCTTTTCTTCATGATTTAGACCTTCTCTGTCTTGTTGGTCTTTAATTAAATCCAAGTAATCAGAAAAAAATCTGGCCGACATTGCATAGTAGTAATCAGAATGTGAACTCTTGCTAACCTGCTGAGAGTAGACTGCTCAGGGGCCAGGTTACTTAGAAGCAAAAGCAACCTTGGAGTTCTTCACCATAGTGCCTTTGAACCGTATGATGATTGGTTGGGGGCTGAACCATGATGATACCTAAATGTGCTCCTTCTCTGGAAGACAGAAACATCACAATAAGCTGACATGAGAGAAAGAGATTGGGCAAGAAGAAATAGTGTCTGATTCAAGTTCCAGAAAGATGAAGGTGGCATAATTAAGTGTAAAGGAACATGATTTTGGAGGTAGAAAATATTGAGTAATTCATTTCTGTATATTTTAAGATTTTTGTGTCTGAGAGGTATGCATACAGACACCAGAGCAGAGCCAAGGGAGGTCTGAGCTTGAGATGTGAAGGTGAAGATTATCTGTGTGTCTGTAGTTCTTTAACCATGAGGTCAGAAGCGACTGTTCCAAGGGTGTAAGCCAATAGAAGAGAGAGCCAAGTCATGTCTAATCTCTCATCAATCCAGGACTACTTCTCAACTAGCCATTATTTGATAACTTGCTAGTTTATTTATACAAAACAAGAAGTCACATTGAGTTGGCTGGATTTGAATTTAGTTAATTTTACAGAGTACAGTTAAATGAATCCAGGTTAGTTATGAGCTATAATTCTGTAATCCAGGGCAATAGATATATGTTACAATTCTTTTGCATTCCTGGTATGATAATAAAATTACAGAACACTGCTGGCTATGATTGCATGTATTATGTCCCATGTGGCATTAAACTTTTTGTGCTTGAAAGAGTGGAGCGGCTTTGGACCATTTGTTAAAGTTCCTGATAATACAAGTGTATCTCTGTGAGACAAAGTCTTTGTTGCACTAAAGGAAACAGGCTTATTAGAGTCAACAAAAACCGTTCTAGATCTTTCCCCTATAGCCTGGGCACCATACAAAAGTTTATCCTGTCTAAATCCACTTGTATTTTTAATACCCACATATTTTCTTTCTTTCTTTCTTTCTTTCTTTCTTTCTTTCTTTCTTTCTTTCTTTCT
>JADRCD010192097.1:0-25482 GCA_019843815.1 Montemys delectorum
TCTCTCTCTCTCTCTCTCTCTCTCTCTCTCTCTCTCTCTCTCTCTCTGTTGCTCTCAGTCACTCTGTCTGTGTGTCTCTCTCTGTCTCTCTATCCCTCTGGTTCATTTTGTTCCATGCTAGGTATGAACCAAAGGCCACCTTGCCTTGCACATGAGAGGCAAGTGCACTATTACTGAGCTACACTCTCCCACCTTGGTGAGACTCTTTGGTACCCCTGCACGATACCTTTTACAGCAGTGCATGTGCTTACTGAGGAGGCTGAACATCAGCCTGCATCAGGACTCCTGGGTCTTGTAGTCGATGCATTTTTCTAAACAAGAAGACTTACAACTAACGTTTAAAAGGATGACTGTGGTTCAGTTAAGTTACAGTTTAAGTTGAGTGTCTGTAATTTCAGGAGACAGAATCACCTAGATACAAAGGACATTGGCGAGAAAGGCTGACATTTACGGATAGCCTACACACCTTCTAGATCTTCAGATACTTCTGCTATCTCTCCCTGAACACACAGTAGCTTTCTACTGCATACCACAAACTTAATATAAGGTTGAGGTCACTGCAAACCATGGTAACATTGGGCCTTTCTCTTTTACTTTTATATATCTATGTTTATTATCTATCTATCTATTTGTTGATTCTTTTATTTATTTTCAGTGCTAGGAATTGACTCTGGGGCCCTTGTGCATGCTAGCCAAGCTTCCTACTGGAAGGCTGAGTACTCACTTTAGCCTGAGCACTTGAATATGCATTCCTAATCCCTCTGTTTCTCTATATCTCTGTTGGCCTCTGGCTCCTTGTCTATCTTTCTTTGTGCATCTCTCTGTCTCTCTCTCACAGTACTGTTCATCTTGATATGAATTAAGCTTATTCATGTTTAGATGCAGGGAATGTGGGGGGGGAGCTCAATATCTATCAAATGACAACCACATGCAGAACTCCAAGGTTAAAACTCTAGGCTGAGTATACATACTTTCCTCTCAAATAGAGACAACACTGAAAATATTGTCTATCAGTTATATAAAACAGAAAACACGTTTCTAAGAATGGCTTATTCTCGATCAGTTTCTATTGCTGTTGCTGACTTATTTTTATAGTAATAATGAAATTCATGAAAATGAATTGGTCCTCACTGACCTCCTTGCTTGTAAATTCTACAGTACAGTCACTCAGTTTTAACTTTTTAACTTGTGGCCTATACTCAGAATGTAAAAAGATGCATATGCTGGGCAGTGGTGGCGCATGTCTTTAATCCGAGCACTTGGGAGGCAGAGGAAGGCCGATTTCTGAGTTCGAGGCCAGCCTGGTCTACAGAGTGAGTTCCAGGACAGCCAGGGCTACACAGAGAAACCCTGTCTGGGAAAAAAAAAGAAGCACACTTTTCCAAATACTTCAATGGATTCACATAATCATGCCATTCTCAGAGCTTCTTTGAGATAGCAGAGCTTACCTAGAACATAAAGCCACCTTCTCTAACTATTGAGGTGCAACAGAGACCAAACTTTCAAACTGACCCTGTCAACCTAAGAAGACTATGAAATTTTCTATTTTTCCTTTTTATATTTTTCTTTCATTTATTATAAATATTTTTTCATATAATACTTTCTGACTATGATTTCTGCTTCTCTGAGTCCTCTGAGATTCTGCCTAGCTCTCCTCCCATGAGAATGCACACCCTGTCTCTGCTTAGAAAACCAACAGGGTAACAATAAAATAAGATAAAAATAAAAATGAACAAACCTGAATAAAACAAAGCAAGCAGAAAAAAGGGGAGCCAAAGGAAAAGCATGAGACACGTATGTAAACATAGAGACACATACATTCATTCACTTAGGAAGCTCCTAAAACAAGCAAGCAAGCAAACAAACAAACAAACAAAAACCTTACAAAACTGAAAGCCATGATATTTACAAAAAGGACCAAAAAGGTTAAAAAAAATTGTTGTTTCCAAATCATGTGAGATAAAGTGCCTCCAGAGATGCCATTGAGTTCATGTGGACTTGGTTATCCACTAATGGTAATGGAGCCTAGCCATGAGTTCTTTGTATCCCCAGTAAGACTCTGTTGGAGAGTATTGACTTCTCATGTGCAATGGTTATCAACTGGACACAGCTTCCTGGTTAGGATAGGGGCATGTGTCCACTTCTCTTTTCAGCTCTGACATCTCAACTGGCATACATCTATGCAGTATCTGTGCATGCTACCACAGCCTCTGTCCATTCAAATGGTTGTTAGCCCTGCTATATTTAGAAGACTTTGTTACCTTAGTGTCTTCCAGCCCCTCTGGTCCTTATGACGACATTTTACGTCCTCTTCCACGGGGTTGCCTAAGGCCTGAGGGGAGGGATTTAGTGGAAACATCTTAGTTAAGACCTTTAATCCCAACCCTTGGGAGGCAGAAGCAGGAGGTGGATTTTTGAGTTCAAGGCTAGCTTGGTCTACAAAGTTAGTTCCAGGACAGCCAGGGCTATACAGAGAAACCCTGTCTCGAAAAAAACAAAAACAAACAAACAAACAACAGACCAACTGTTTCAAGGTCTCTCATTTTCTCTATAATGATTTGTAGTGGGTCTCTGTACATGTTCCCATCTGCTGCAGTAAAAAAATCTTCTGTAATTATGACTGAGCAAAACCTCATCTATAAGTATAGTTGAATGTTGTTAGGAATCATTTTATTGCTCTTTAGTAGAATAATAGTATTTGGTTTTCCACTAGGTCCCTTGACTATCTGGTCTTGGGTTCTTAACCTCCACAGCAATGCTGGGTATAGATTCCATCTCGAGGAGTGGACCCTAAGTCCAATCATATGTTGGATGGTTACTCCCACAGCTTTTGAGTCATAATTGCACCAGCATATCTTTCAGGCAGCTCATCACCCCAGAGCAAAGACTTTGTAGTTGTATTGGTATTTACCTCTTTCCTTTGGTAGCATGAGGACACTCTTCAAGTACCATGAAGACTATTCTATAGAGATAAAGGCTCTAGGTAGGCTTCTAGGAGAAGCTCAACTTCTCCATGTCCAACGAATTGCATAGGTGCTGTCTTCAGCAATAGGACCTCACTGTCAGTTTATGGAGAGCCACAAATAGCATTGTCAATATATGCCTAAGTTGTTTGCTGTTCCCATTGTGCCCTTTTGGCCAAACACTTGATTAAATATAACCTATTCCTGGCAGTAGAGATTTCATTTGGTGACAGAAGATGTCCTGTTGGGGCTCCATTTCTCCTGTTATTTGATAATTTTATTTAGATTGCCTTCACTGACATATATATATATATATATATATATATATATGGAAGCTTCTACTCTATTAGTTTTCCATATAACCCCTCAAAACCCCTTAGTTTTAGCTGTCTCTCCCCGTGTTCCCTCCATTATACCCCTTCTCTCGCTACTGTATTTGATCATGTCATTTCTGTGCTCCGGCCTTGCAGTTTTCTAATTTTATCATTGTGTTAGTGTCACCAGATTCCTTAGTGTAAGAAACACACTTTTACTTTAAACCTGCTTTCTTAATCCGAATCGCATATACAGATATGTGTGCAACATAATTAATGAAAAAGAGCTTATAAATTTTGAAGAGAGCAAGGAGGGGTATATGGAGGGTTTGGGGGAAGGAAAAGGAATGGATAATGTTAGTGATTACATTATAATCTCAAAACATAAAAGAAATATTTTTTAAAAAATAAAAGGAGATATTGTTTAGAAGACACTAAATTAATAATTTGGGTCAACTTGAGAAAATTTGGAGAACTGGCTTTCTTTCTGTCATAGTTTGGTTTTCCAGTCCTTAAAAGAAAAAAAAAAAGAACATTCTGACCATAAGCACTGGGGGAGGAAAAGGTTTATTTTAAAAAGCTAAGGCAGGAACCTGAAGTAGGAACCATGGGAAAACACTACTTCCTGTCTCACTAGCTGGTAGGCTCACAGTTAAGTAACTTATTATATATCTCAGGACACATGCCTAGGAATAGTACCACTCACAGGAAGCTGGACCCCACCACAACAGTCACCAATCAAGATGATAGCCCACAAACATGACCATGGGGCAACGTGATAGACGTAATCCATCCCAGAATCCTTAGACCTGGTACTTCCAGATTATGTCAAGTTAACAATAAAGGTTGACCAAGACGTCAGCCTTCCTTCTCTCCTAGTCACCTGCTCTTTTTCTCATCTCACAGGTATCATTATTTTTTATTTCTTTCTTACTTTTTGTATTTTGCTCATGTTTAGGGCATTCTATTTTTGCTTAAATTTATTTTTTTATTAATGGAACACTTTAGACAATCAGAGTCTCACTAACCAGCACCTTCAGGGATCTGACTCCTAAAATAAGAGGATTTTAATTAGTGTGCCTTTGGTGCCATAGCTATGAATAGAGCAAGCAGAGAAATCACTTCATTCTCTAGAAACCTTTCCCAAGTGAACTACCTGATTGACCACTGGATATTAATAAAGCCCTGCTCTGAGAGACTCTCACCTGAAGAGAAGTAGTAACAAGTAGATGAAGAAAGGGGATGTGGTCTGTGCTGACCTCAAAAGTAAGATACAAATATTTTCTGAGCTTTTATTATTTTATTAGCACTATCATTTTGTAATTAAAACTTTTATTGGATTTGAAGACTTGTAAAGACTAAAAAGAATTAATAATTAAAACTATTATCAATCAAATATATGCATATGTTCCTTAAGACAAACGTCTGTTCAGACCACATTTTCAATGTGAGGCTCAACTCTGCTCACTCGTCCAGTTTCCTTTCTGATCCCTGACAGGTCATGCCTGAACTAACTTGGTCTAAGACAGGAGTACTAGGGATTTCCCATTTCTCTATGTTCATTCCAAGGTAAAGTAACTGTGAGATAGTATTTTTATCAGTCAACCTAGTCTTCTGCTAAGGTCTATAAAGGTTCAATCCCAGTACAGAACAACAACAACAACAAAAACCACAAAATCATATGGTTGTTTTTCCTACAGCTGAGAAAATGTTAAGGGTAAAAAGAAAACTGTGGCTTTCAGGGAAAATAATCAGGTCTCTCTATAGTGTGGTTCTAGTCCTAGCTAAGACAATAATCCTACTAGCTACCAAAAGCATGTACGTGTCTACAGTTAGCTGTGGACCAAGAAGGAAACATGGCTGGACGTGAAGCCTGCAGGTAAACGTGCTGAGAGATGAGCACTGGTGACTGAGGTGACGTGCTTCAACCACAGATACTGCAGTTAGATGTGATAGCTCATGGCTGTTGTTACAACCAGTGAGAGGCTGAAGTCGAAGGATTGCTTCCAGTTCAAATTCAGCCTAAGCTATCCAGTAAGATCCTTTCGGAAAAAAAAAATTGTTCTTTAGTTCATACAGTTTTTATTAGAAACATTGATCATTGCAAGCCCTAAGGTGATAACAGCTACTAGACGCCAGTTCTGTGCTGAACAAGTGTTCCATCTATGTGACTTTACTAGGATATGTTGTGCTAGCCCCTCTGTTTTAGAGATGGGAAAACTTGGGCTGAAAGTAATTCTTATTGTCTCTCTAATGGATATCTATATCTATCCAAAATTCCTGTCTTGAAGCCTAATTTCCAAGTGACAGAGCCTGGAGATCCAGACCTTTAAGGGTAGTTGGTTTCTAGGCTTCCTAAAGGGATCAGCAGCCTTGTAGCAGATATCATCGAAAGCTCTATTGCTCCTGTCACAGGCATGTGGCGTAATCAGGAGAGAGTTCTTACCAGAAATCTACTCTGCCTGTCCTTAAATGTTGAATCTGCTTTCAGAAATGGGAAGACAAAATTACTTTGATCATACCACAAAATCTATGATGTTCTGAGACCTCAGCCTAAACTTTAAAGTTCAATAATTTCACTTCATTAAAACAGTTGATGAAGTAGTAGAACCAAGAAATTACTACTACACTGTAAACTCAGCCTTCTAATGTGATCCCTTCTTGTTGAGATTGAAAACAGATTAAAACATTGAAAAATTCCTTTTAAAGTTGACTTTCTGGGCTGGAGAGATGGCTTAGCAGTGCTTATGTGCTTTTCTATGAGACCAAAAACCAGTTCCAGCATCCACACAGTAGGTGACTCATAGCAGCAGTAATTCCAGCTCCAAGAGGTCAGATACCTTTCTCTGGCTTATGTGAGCTCCTGCGCACACGCACACACACACACACACACACACACACATACACACACACACATACACACACACAGAGACATACACATTCAATATACACACACTACATACACACACACACACACACACACACACACACAAAACACTATATGTACACCATGCATTCATAAACACACATTCTATAAACACACATATACACACACATACCATACACACACTACATATCATACACATACCACACACACACATACACACACCACGCACATACCATACACACAGTATATATGTACCATAGACACACTAAACATACACCATACAAACACATGCATGCACACACATATCATATACACCACACACACACCCTACATACACCATACACACATAAACACACACAAACCATAAATATACACACACCATAAACACAAATACACACACACATACACACACACACACACACACACACACACACACGCACACATACTCCTAAAAGTAAAATAAATCCTGACTAGAAAAGTGCGTTTTCCTGAGGCAATTTCATCCCTCCTTCCCAGTCCTGTCTCTTCCCTCCTAGTTTTCCTTTTCCATCATCCCAGCCTTCTTCATTTTTATGTAAAAACTGAAAGACAGAACTTTGAAAACAAGTAGAAAACAGAATACGTAATTCATGAGTAATGGCAACTTAATTAAATTCTGCCTTCTTCCTGCAAGTTTTATAAGGGAAGACGATATGGTCTTGGGCTTTATTGTACAATAAAATCTTGATTTTTAATTCCTTAGGGCAGGCTTCCTTTTAAAGCTTCCCATCTGTCTGTTGCTTGTAGAGAATGTCCATAGATCACTGGGTTGACAAAGTGGGACATTCTAGAATGGACACTAGAGCCTAGAAAATAATATGTAACTTGTTCATTAGGTAGGACAAATAGCCCCGAACTCACTCACTGTCTCACATGTGTGAGACATATATATATATATATATATATATATATATATATATATATAACTTTATAATCACCCTGACATTTTCTACCAGTTGAGGCCTATAAATATGAAATAAATAAAATAGTGCATGAGACAGATGTCCTTTAAGCATCTGTTTTTCACAGGTATTGCAGGGTATTTGATCACTCTGAATCCTCAAGATTGTGTTGTTTATTGGAAAAACCTGTTTCTTATTCTGCTGTGGCTCAACCTTAGCATCCACCTTTAATCCCTCTGGATATAAACAGACACACCCTTAGTACCTGCCTTCAATCACACTCAGTAAAGGTAAAGTTAGTTTGCAGAAGGAAGCATCCGTGTTTGAAAACAATGCCTGATTGAGTGGCAGACAAAGTGATGAATCAGAGGAAGATCTGACAGAATAGGATATTCCTAACTCCCACAGGAATAGAGAGAAAAGAGAAAGCAGCTCAGAGAGAGAAAAGGCAGAGGCAGTTTTATTTGGAGAGTTTTAGAGAGACAGGTTGCAGAAAGAACAAGCTTGACACTGGTGAAGACAGAATGAGCCAGAGAATGAGAAGGAGCTATAAGATTAGACCATCTTGCCAAAGTCCGAAGGAGGCCAAACAGACCAGTGAAGTCAGAAGCTGAAGAAGCCACTTTGAACCAGTCAATATGGAGAGCGGTTCTGAGCCAGAACAGCTGAGTTGACCAGCCAGCCAGAGTTCAGAAAGAGCTAGAAAGGGTGAGCTTATTCAGCAGTAAGTCTCAGAGCAGAGGCTAAAAACATTCTAGGCCTAGATAAGAATTTTCCAGGACTAGGCCTAGGTCAGCAGATGGAGGCAGTAAACATGTGAGATGACAATTACAACAGGAGACTAAAACTTACTTTTACACACAGGACTATTACACTGTTAGCAGGCCTGTCGTTCCCACCATTGATATTTTTACCATTGTAAATTTGGTCAGCCTCTCCACGGACGCAAACACCAAGTAAATATATTCTCTAAGTACAACAGTTGCATTGAAAGTGAAGCTTTTGGGTCATCCATCCCCTGGTCAGTCTGCCTTCCTCCTTAACAGTCACTGCCTACTCTGTAGATAGAAAACTTCTGAGACTGTTCCTGCTGTGATGGGTATATTGGAGAGCAAGCTTCATACAGTGTGGTATTTTCCCTCAGTGACCTTATAATCTCACCAGAAGGTAAACTCATATGCTGTGAATAAGTCACTAACAATGAAATACTTTCTGAGCTCAGTTTCAAGAGCAGTCACAAAACCAGCCAAGGTCAGGAGCCACCCTGGACTCAAGGCTTAGAGGGTCACCACTCATAAGTCTACGGTGTTGTTTTTGTTCCATCTCATGAAATATTACAAGGACTGAGTAAATTAATATGAGAAAATGTATGAAACACTTCCTGATAGCATGTCATGTCAGCGACCTTTACTGTTTCTACTTCCTGATACCCTGTTGTGTCCATAACCTTTGCAGCTTTTGCTTCCTGAATACCATCTTGGGTCGGCAAATTCTACTGATTCTAGAAAAGGGAGCCTGTTACATCCCAGTGTCAGTGATCATCTTGCAAGAGGGACTCACTCAGTTTGAGCTGCCAAAAATTTAGGGTTTAGATGAGAAGAACTTAAGTTTAGGACACTGCATGTGAAAAAGGACAGGGCATGCTTTATTCTTTGTTTTACTGTTCCTGTAAATGATGTATCTTCTTTATCCCGTCTCACTAGAGTTCCAGGTAAAGCTGTTAAAAACTGCAATCTGTTCACAATGACAAGAGGTGAATTCACTGGCTCTAACCTAACAGTGATTTCTAACAATGATGACATTGGAAGAAACAGCTACAGTAGTGCTGGGGTCAGGCATTTTATGTGTTCTATTGAAATAGATTATCTCCATTTGTCTCAACAGCATAAAGAAATGAAGGGCATTGTTTATGATCATTTAGCTAGGAAACAGTGGAAATGGGATTCGAATACATGGAGTTAGCCCTGAAGTGTCCTTTGATTTAACAGGGACAGGAAGGTGCTTGCAATTATGTAGCCTGGGGAGGTGTTTCAGGAAACACAGAATATGAGTGTCTTTATCATCTTTAGCCTACTTTATTGTCTGTCCCTGTGTAAGCAAAGTCCTGATGCTGGTAACCCAGGAAACAGAATTCATTAACCAATCAGATGATTCAAAAGACCCGAGTCAAATATATCTATTTATAAAGTTAGTACAGCCAGAAAGAATTTCTCCACGATAACAGAGTATCTTTACTGTGTTACCGTTAGTTTAAAGGTGTGAGGATTTAGGGGACAGTCGTTTTTCTCACGCATTCACCCTGCTCACACCCACCTTCTTCCCTAACCTTGTCTCAGGACTGACTTTCGAAAGTATACGTTCTAGTTTAGAAGATCTCATGTGTACACGGGAGCATAGAAACCTGAAGGGCCATTCCAGGGCCTGACTCTTAGGTTGCAGAGCATGGGTAGAAGTGGCTCAGAATCCTTCCCAGTGAGATCACGCTCCATCCATCATTTGGTGCTCTTGACCCAGAAAAAGAAGAAGCTGTTTGGATGCAGTGGCTAGAGCTTTCACCAAAGTAAACAAATAAAATTAATGAAGCATGGTGTGTGTCTCTGCAAGTGTGTCTCTCCATCACAGTGTCATATGGCAGGGATGATAAGGGCAGCCGAAGCCACTGAGCCCAGAGAAAAACAACTTGCAGTGTAGTTTTGTAGACTTGTAACAAGTGATGCCTTTGATCAGATGGAAATAACAGTGTCTTGTGAATTGGGAAAGTGTTTGTTTAAATATGCCTTGATCTTTGCCAAGAATAGCATTGGTTTATTCTTTGTGAAGACTTATTTGATATTATCTGTATGACTGTTTTGCCTGCGTGTTTGTCTGTGCACCATATGTGTGCAGTGCTCCTGCAGATCAAAAAAAAAAAAAAGGCATCAGATTCTCTAAAACTGGAGCTAATGATGGTTGTGAACTGCCATGCATATCCTGAGACTAGAACCTGTGTCCTCTGGAAAGACAGCCAATGCTCTTAACCACTGAGCCACCTTTCCAGTCCTATTTGTTCTTTACTATAAAGATACTATATATACTATAAAAATATAAAATTTTTATAAATGCTATATTATATATAATATGACATATCTAAAACTATAAAATATTTTGTAAAAGAGGAAGGACACATATGGCTAATCTGAAATCTCTTCAGATTATAGAACACACTAATACATAGTCGATTCTGCTTTCACTGAGTCTGCTGAGTTTCATTTACAGTCTTCTTAAGTATATATCCCCCTTATATTTAAATAATTCTGAGATAGCATAGATTTGCAATGGTGGATATTCCTGATTATTTGGGACAGTAAAGTTTTGGAACTTGCTGCTTGTAAGCATATTTTAGAAAATTTGAGACAATGCCAGAAATCTTACACTAGATTATTTTGTGATCATTTAATCAAACATAATTTATAAATCATTGCTTCTGTAAGTGAGCAAAAAAAAAAAAAAAAAAAGAGACTTAACAACTATGTCTGTGTCTCTGGGTCTCCATGATCCATTGGAACATTTGTTGGGAAGAACTCACAATGTTCAGCAAAACTCGCCCACATACAACCAATTTATAAACTTACCTATTGCCCAGTACGGTTAAGGAAGCAGCCCACTGCACACCACGGGCAGGCGGAAGCAGCCCACTGCACACCACGGGCAGGCGGAAGCCGCCCACTGCACACCACGGGCAGGCAGAAGCAGGAATCCTCAGGACTCCTGTTTAGTCATGTCTCTCTTCCAAAGCAGATGTTTCAGATTCATAGAGAAAATAACAATTAATTGAACATACAACCCCTCCTTAATCCTTGACATCCATGTTTATTCAAGACAGTGGATATCTTTTGCTGTTGTGATCACTTCATGTTTAAGGAGGATAAAACATTTGTAAAGGTATCAAGGACTGGTGGCAAACTTCAATAAGTAATCATAAATTTGAGAAAATAGCCTATAAAAGACCAGATTTTATGGTACTAAAAAAGTTAAATAATTAATATTCTTTTAAAGAATTCTTTATGTGTATGATTTTTTGCCTGCATGTATATATGTGCATATACATGTATGTATGTATGTATGTATGTATGTACGTATGAATGTATGAACCATGTGGTAACCACAGAAGTAAAAAGAAGGCATTGTAGCCCTTGAACTGAGGTTTCAAATGTTTCTGATTCACCACCTGGGATTGAATCTGGTATTGGGATTCGAATCTGCATCCTCTGTCAAAGCAACAAGTGCTCATAAACTGTGAACCACCTCCAGTCCCCAATTAATCTTTTTAATTATTTAATTATTTTTATTATTATTTAATTATTTTTAATTATTTAATTATTTATTAATCTATTTAATTATTTTGGAGCCTTAAGAGCTTCTAGATTCTTCCATAACATGAAATAAAAGTATAGAAATAAAAGTATAGAAATAATGCATGAGAATTTTTTAGCAGAGTTCTTCTAAACTAAGGTATTTAAAAATCATTTTCTATATTAAACAATCATTATGTTTTTAGATTTATTTTAAATGTAGATGTCTAACCTACTTGGAATATATTTTTTGAAACTTATATGAAAGAAATACCAAATAACATTTTTCCTAATAATCTACCTAATTGCTTCAACATCACTCAGTAAACACTGCTTTATAGTATTAAACACATATTTGTGTCTATACAGCTCTACTTTTCTGGACAATTTAAGCAGTCTCCCTCCTCCCTGTCCCTCTCACACTGCCCCTCCTCCTACCCCTGTCCCCTTCACCTCTGAAAAGGGACAGGTCCCCCCGGGTACTAAGCCACCCCCGGCACATCAAGGCACTGAAGGACTAGGGATATCCTTTCCAACTGAGATAAGACAAGGCAGCTCAGTTAGAGGAACAGAATCTACAGGCAGGCAGCAGAGTCAGGATAAGCCCCATCTCCAGTTGTTGGGAGACCCCCATGATGACCAAGCTGCACATCGGCTACATACGTGAGGGCGAGGTCCAGCCCTTATATGCTCTTTATAGTTCTCTGCGAGCCCCAAGGGTCCCGGTTAGTTAGCTCTGTTGGTCTTCTTATGGAGTCCCTTTACCGTCCTCAATCCTTCCTCCAACTCACTCACAATATTTTCTGAGCTCTTTCTAATGTTTGACTTTGGTCAGCTGCTAGGTGATGGAGTGAGGGACGGAACTGAATGGAAGAGGGGTTAGGAAACAGAACGGGATAGATCAAGTAGAGGGAGAGCCAGAGAGAGGGCTGGAGAGTGAATGGAAAGTGAGGGCGGGGTAAGACAGGCATTTCTAGCACGTGCCAGAGTCCTGGGACAGGGCCATGGGGTGGGGAGAGGCTCCAGGGAGTTTATGAGTGTGACTATAGCTGAGACTCCTAGCAGTAAGGGATATGGAGCCTAAAGTGGCTACCTCCTGTGGCCAGGCAGGACTCTCCATGGAGGGATAAGGACATCAAACAACCCACAAAAGCTTCGGCCCAAATTTTGTCCTGCCTATAAGAAGTGCAGGGACAAAGATGGAGCAAAGATGAGGGAATGGTCAACCAAGGACTGGCCCAACTTGAGATCCATTTCACAGGAACGAACCAATCCCTGACACTATTAATGATACATCTTTACTTTTACTCATGCTATGTATTTATGCTCATCTATACTCATCAAACATGTACATATATAGGCATGCTTACTTGCATGCATAGAGCAGGAATATATTATATATGTGCATATATAGTTTGTAGATTTTTGTTTCATTGATCTACTTGGGTATTTAATAAATACACATTATTTTAACCTACATATTTTAGTATTTTAAAGCATTCTCTATTCATGATTCTTTTTCTCACATTTTTGATGTGAAATATTTAATTTTCTAGATGAATTTCTGAATGGTATTGTCATTATTTCTATGCTATATATGCATTATATATTATACATAAGTATACAATTACAATATTATTATCGAGTAGGTAATTTTGTGTGCAGTGTATGTGTGGGTGCATATACCACAAGCCAGAGGACAACCCTGTGGAGCCGATTCTCACCTTACACTTTTAAGTCACATGAAATCAGGTTGTCAAATCCGCGCAGCATGTGCCATTACCAGCTGAGCCATTTCAACAGATGGATCTTTTAAGAGTCATTAAGAATTTTTTTTTGTAAATTTGACTGCATTTACCTGGAAATTATATGTTAATTTTGGAAAAATTTCTATCTTTATACTATCGAATCTTCTCATCTAGATAATTAACGTGATCCTTTGTGATTCAGGTATTGATTTATCCCTATCATTAAATGAAGTTTGCTTTGCAAATATGCTTTATATTTCCTGTTCATTTCATTCATAATATCTAGGACTAGGATTGAGTGAAAGTCAAAGAAGTTCAAAATTGCAATGGCCTAACTCTGAGACACATCTTTCTCTTTCAAGGGATAGAATTTTCATGAAGGGCAGGATGACAGTTGTCATATAGTCTACAGGACACCAGACTCCTTCTCATTTTCTACCACCAGTCTTTATGTGGTATGTTCTTCATCACTGACATCTTCTCTCTTAAAATTTGAACCTACAGTGTGAATTCTGGTTCTCGCTACAGTAGGTAACTATACTATAGGCATGGCTGCTATTGTACCTAGATATCCTATCAGGAAGCCTTTTAGGAACTGACACAGAACAATTCTGCTTATATCTGTCTGAATTTTTATTGCTGGAACAGGCTGTCTCAGGACAAATGAAGCTTCCTTGATTCTTGGAAACTGTGAGACAAAACAGTACAGCCTTCTACCCCTGTGGAAGGGGAGGGAAAAGGAGGCCAGAGTACAACTACCAGCTTCTCCTACGGCAGGTGCATCACAGTGCTGGTGGCTGTCATAAATACACGGCACTTTCACATGGCTTTTCTTATAGATCGTGCAAATACAGTGAAAAATCTTCCATGATTTGAGAAAGTCTTCAGAGGTTTTATGCAATGATATGAAGAGCTATGCCATTGTCTACCTAATAAAATGACTAAGAAGAGCTGATATATACAACAACTAACAGAGTTTGGGTGGCAAGATCAAATCCAGTGCAGTGCCGTCAGGGACAGATCTGCATTCTTTGCCTGTTTCAGCTTTTCATGATGTCTATGACTAAGGAATTCTGGGTCAAATGGGTCTTAGTCTTCATTCCTTTGTTCGGGCAATAACAATGAGCTATCAGAATCCTGGAACACTGGAACCCATCTTATTTTCTCCTGGTCCTAAACATCATACTTGCCCACGTCTCCTTGCCCAGAAGTCATGTCATTTAGGGAATCTTCCCCTAAATTCAAGCTAGGTCTTTGACCAGGAAAGGTGCTGCTTGTATTATGTCTAAATTTTCATCAAAAGGAAGTATATTCTAGTAGAGGTTTTCTGCTCACGCCTGCTTGTTGTCTAAGTGTAGACAAGAAGATAAATACGAAAGGCAAGCAAAGAAATCACTTACAGCTCTCTGCAATGAAGTACGCATTGTCTTTTCCCCCTGACTTCCCACCTATTCCCCTCTCTCTTCCTTCTGCAAGATGACTGTGAGATGTAAGGTGGATTGATTTACACTGGTGTTGCAGTTAAATCACCCATTCTGCCACCTCAAGTGTTCAATGCCTTCCCACATCGTTAATCTCAACTATAAACTGATAGGATTTGGACTCTACAAACTGGTTGTCTACCAAAGGAGATGTCCCCAGGCAAATGCTTAGAAGAGTTTTACTTAGCAAGCCATGTGTTTTTTTTTTTTTAAACAAACCAAATCAAAACAAAAACAACAATCTCTTTCCCCCATAGACTGATAAAATTGCCCAGAACGTGTTGAAGTTGAGATGAAAATAAATCACTATGGGCACTTTCCCTACTTGCAAAATCAAACTAATAGCTATGGGGAAAAAAATCCACAGAAGTCCAGGGAAAATTCAGTGGTACATGGTTGTGCAAGTATTCTTACCTAGAGCCACACAAACCCAGCTATAACTCATCTTGTCCTCATCTATGGTACTGTAAGATAGCACAGTGATGAGAGGGTGGGCTCAGTAGCTGGGCCCTCTTGCCATGTAATTTCTTCTTTCCCCCTTAACAATTGTCTCTTAAAGGCTATGCTATCTCATTTTTTTGACCGGGGACAATAATAACATTTTCCTAGGAAGTGCTGTAAGCATTAATTAGGTAGCACAATTAGAGGTAATAAATCATAGTGGAGTCATTAAATAATATCTACAGTAAAATATTTTTATTTTTGCTACTAGCATCTATACCATATAAATATGTCCCCTAACCTCTGTGGACTCCAAACAGTTTACGATGATACAGATATGTTCATTCTTGGTATACGGATAGTATCATTTAGGAGAGAATTTTGTCTTTTCATAGTGTCAGAATTTATTAACTAACATTAAATTCATGAGCTATATTCAATAGTGTGGCCTATTGCTTACCAATTAATACCAAAATCACTTGGTTGCTGGATATTTGCAATAACTGATATTTGCCGTAACTGATTCCTTTGTTTATGTCTTAATTATAAATACTTTCAGATCATATATTACTCTATATAAATATGCACACGTGCATACATACACAAATATATATATAGCTATGAAGTGGTTAAGGAAACCAAAAGGGCCTTCCTGGAGTCTAAAGCAGAGAGAAGATACAGGTGCATAAAAGCAAAGTGAGTCACTGCTGCTGCCAGCAGTCATATACAGAATCTAAAGGATTAAAAAAAAAAAAAAAAAAAAAAACAGGTAGCCTAGCCAAGTAGCTGAGCAGTATCCTAACACCTCCTGAGTAAATAAAGTACTCTTATTTAGAACCACTAAGTTTGGTGTGGTTTGTTATGCAGCAATAGCTAGCTGATACAGTTTTATATGATGTTCACTTAAACAATTTGAATACCTGGAGTCATGCATTTCTTTATAGTATATACGCTAGATATTGGCACTAGGCCTTTCTGTCTGAGCTTGCCAAGCTACTATTCAAATAAAGAGATTTTTCTTGGAAAGGAAGAGAGCTGCAGTACACAGAGAATAAACGATGTGATCTTAGGAGGAACAAGGCAAATCTTTAATTCCTGTTGATGTATTCTTGAAACTCAGTGAGGGGGAAAAAAGCAGTTTGCACTAATACTATCAAAGTGAAATCTAATGCAAGTTTAGTTTAAATCAATAGGATTCTGAGGTACTATTTATCACAGCATGGCACTTGAGGCTCAGCCTTTGAAGCTCAACAGCATGTGGTAACCAGGGCAAAGAAAGGTTCCATTGCATTTACTCTTAGCAATCATCTCTGCTCTGCAGACCTCCTGAGACCCACAACCCCTAGGCTGGAGGGGGACACCTAGACAAGAACTAGATGATCCCATATTCTTGCCAGTAGGAGTGAAAGTGTAAAAATACTGCAGGGGTGACAAAAGCACAAACTAAACAATTTGAAGATCTGAAGTCAGGATTGCATGTTTTAATAGTACATATGCTAGAAATTAGCCAATTTGCTGTTCAAATAGTACTTTGGGGTCATTGAGATGTCTCAGTGTATTAAGGCACTTGCCACCAAGCCTGATAACTCCAGGACTCACACAGTAAAAAAGAAAGAACCAACTCTTATAAGTTGTCTTTTGACCTCTTCTACTTTTCCAAGTGTGCATGCACACACACGCTAAGGAATATAATTTAAAATAATAAGGAACAAAATTAGGAAACGTTTAGATTTATTTTCACATCAGAATAAAAAGAAAAGAAATGGAGAGAAAGAGAGAGAGAGAAGGATGGAGAGATGGAGGGAAGGAGAACTTACCGTATATAATCAATCTGAAATCTTTTTACAAACTAGAAACCACAGAGGCAAGGTTAAAAAAATAAAATAAACTTCCTTGAGTCCTAGTATAAGAAAAGCTCTTGTGAAAATCCAGGAAGATATTTCTCAAAGATCCAAGAATGTCTGTAAACCATACAAAGGAGCACTCATTATTTTTAATTTTTTGTCTTCCTTCTTTTTTCAAGCCACTGTAATCATTCAGTGGCTAGGTCTAAGTAAAGCTCAAAACTTTTTCAGTGGAGATATTTTTACCTTTATTTTTCTTTACCGGTATGAACCACTTGACGATAATGTACACATCATTAAATTCCTTGTGTGCCATGACATCTGTAATCTAGGTTCTCTCATCCCCTCACAAGGTGACTTTTGTCATTTTAGAATGCGTTTGATTATAAAGATACCTTTATTAAGTTATTATTTTACAGACTGCATACATGTATATCATAGGCATAACTTTCTGTTCTTTACTATGTCTCATCCCCTTTGTTTCTTCCCTTTCCGCAATGGGTCTCCATCCTTTCTTCATGTCTCACTTTTGCTTTATGAATGGTGGGTTTAACTGGGTAATAGAGCTACCTACTGGTGCATGATCAACCCACCAAAAACTAAATGACTAAAGAGAATGATTTCCTCTCTTCCATCAGCCATTGACTGCTTTTCGCTTCCCCAGGCAGCGTCCCTCCCATATTCATCCACTCAGTCCCATGCAAACCCTACATAGGCAACATCAGCTACTGTGAGGGTATAAGTGCCACAATCATGCATGCCCAGAGGACAGCATTTCACTGTGCTCCCCCTATTGTTTGTCCTTATATTTGTTCTACTCCAGCTACCATATGTTTCCTAAGCCTTAGAGGGAGTGATATGACAGCCACAGTTAACTATGGGCACTCAACAGTCAGTTGTTTTTAGCGTCTTGACCATCCATGAATATCTGCATTGACCACTATTTTACAATAGTGAAGCATCTTCGAGCAAGGCTTACAATAGCACTTATTCTAGGAGGATTTTAAATTCAGTATCTATGAGACAATTTGACAGCATGCCCTTCAACAAAACTAAAATAGCACATTCATCCTTAGCGACTACAAGTACACCAATCATGGGCCTTTGGCGAGGTTCACAATAACAAATAAAAACTCCGTCATTTAAGGACAGCCTCAAATATAAAGATGAAATCAGTTGGTTATCTCATTACTGTCATGCCACTATTGTACCAGTAAGCATCTCTTACTCTGTTTCTAGTGCAGCCCACAATATCTAAAGCTGGGGAAGAGCATTGCTTATTTTCCTTCCTACATGCATGTCTCAAACTTCTAAGTGCTATAAAATTAGCCTGAAGGAAGGAAGGTTTCAGTTTAGTTTTGGCATGCTTTCTCTGTTTTCTATAACCAACGTGTATGATATGTTTTCCATAGTACAGAGATACATACACATCCATGTTCTTTGCTGATCTCTTCACAATAGCCAGGAAATGAAATCACCCTAGATGTCCACCAACAGATAGGTGAATAATGAATACACAATGGACCTTTGTTGAGTCTAAAACATTGAATTATAAAATTTTAAGGAAAATGGATGCAACTGTAAAAATTATATTGAACAAAGTAATTCAGCAAGAAAGACAAACACCATATGTTCTTTCAGATGTATAATGAGCACCTTCAAAGTTTTAGATTAGTCTGTTTAAATTGGAATGTCTAGATGTCTCTCTTTTTTATTCTTCAAACATAAATCCAAAATTCTGTTCTATTGTGGAACCTTGCTTGTTTTTTCTTACTACCTCTGATGTCATTCATACAGGCAATAGGTTAAAGTTATTCCATCAGTGCCTACACTCTTTGATCTCTTTCCACAACTTCCTGACCTATTCTTACCCTCAGTAGATGAGATGATGACCACTCCTACCTTGAGGGCATTCAACATTCCATTGACAATCTCTCCTGGGAACATCTTCACAGATACATCCAGAAGGAGCATTTCATATTTGACACATAAATTTATCTGTCATCAACACCTCTTAGCTAATATCAACTTCATAACTGTCAGCTTGCACTTGTACAATCCTAATATGATTTTACTGTACAAAACCAAATCCTAATTATTTTACTTAAATATCTCTAGTGGACTTTCATCTTTCTTGGGGTAATTTACAAGTGTTTTGGACTTAATAGTGTAGTCTTTACAACAAGGCTTCAAGAAAAATTTCAGTCTCATTTGGAACTCATTCTGGTTAGTCAATACAATGGAACCTCTTTGCATTTCTTTGCTGCATCGTTGAATATCATATTACCTGATCTTGTACTTGCTAATATTCATTTGCATGGCACTCTTCTTTTCCATCTGGCTATGGAACCGATTAAGGATGAAATTTTCCATAACACAATTCATGTTATTAGTGTCATCATCCTTAAATGTCTCAATTTTGCCCTTTATTCCTTTATTAGAACTCTATGGCACATACTACACTGAATTACAGCACTTTAACACTGAATATCAAATATCCAGTCTCTTGCATAAGACCTGACCTTCACTAGGATTCTTTTATTCCAAGCAGAAGTCTTGTGATCCCAATTGGTTATCATTCATGATATTGTAGTATTTTAACACAAAATAGCAGGGTGATACAAACATACGTGACTTTGTATTATTTACTGCTTTCTTTCAAAGCTATGCTTGGCTCACTGACTGTAATAAGACAAAGAGTAACAACTTAATTACTTCTCTGTCTTCACCCCTTCATCCTTGTGCTAGTCATTCAGTCCCTTAGTACTGATCATAACTTTCTTGGCAATGGGAATTTTCACATTGTTAAACTGAAGTTATAGATTCAGATCGCTGGCTAAATCACCATTTATCTTACCTGATTTAAATATCTACATTATGAATAATTATTTCAGCCTGGACCTGAAAATAATTTAATGGATTCCATTTATAGTCTTGTACTTTCAGGAAAGGGCAGGCCTCCCAGGGATATGAACCAAATATGACATAAATAGTACAATAAGACTAGGCACATCTAAGCACATTGAGGCTGAATGAGGCAAGCTAATAGGAGGAAAGGGATCCCAAAAAGTGGGCAAAAGAGTCAGAGAGAGCCTCCACTATTAAGAGTCCCACAAGAACATACACAATCATAACATATAAGCAGAGAACCTAAGTCAGGCCTGTACAGGTTCCCTGATAATCAGCTCAGTCTCTTAACCCAGGTTAGCTAATTCTGTGGGCCATTTTCTTGTGATGTCCTTGACTTCTTCAGCTCCTACAATCTTTCCTCTCCCAACTCTGCCTAACATTTGGCTGTGGGTCTCTGTATCTGCTCCCACCAGTTGCTGGATGAAGACTCCCTAATTATCATTATGGTAAGAACCAGTCTAAGAGTATATCAGAATGTCATTAAGAATAATTTCAGGCTCACAGCCATTCATTGAACTGAGTACATGGTCCTCAATGAAGGAGTTAGAGAAAGGATCTATGGAGCTGAAGGGTTTGCAGCCCCTTAGGACGAACAACAATATGAACTAACTAGTACCCTCAGAGCTCCCAGGGACTCAACCACCAATCAAGGACTATACATGATGGGACTGAATGTTCTGGCAGCATGTGTATAGTAGAGGATTGCAAATTCGATCATCAATAGGAGGAAAGGACCTCGGCCTTGTGAAGGTTTTGTGCCCCAGTGTAGGGGAATGCCAGGGCCAATAGGTGGGAGAGGGTGGGATGGCAGGCATGGGGAGGGGGGAGGCAACAGGGGTTTGTTCTTGTTGTTTTTGTTTGTTTGTTTGTTTGTTTTTTGAAGGGGAATCTGGGAAAGGAGAAATTTACATGTAAATAAAGAAAATATCTAATAAAAAAATAATAAATAAATAAATAAATAAGAATAATGTCATTGACTTTTCTTTTTTGACAGTGGTGTTTAGTTCTATCCTAGGTTTCTGGATTGTCCAGTCTCTGGTTCCTAGCCCTCCAGGTAGTGTCAAACATGGGCTCTATCTCCTGGCATAGATCTCAAGTTGAAAAGTCATTAGTTAGCCACTCTAGCAAGTTCTGTACTACCTTTACCCTAGCACATAATACGGGCAGAACAAATTGTAGGTGGATGGTTTTGTGACTGGGTTGTTGTCCCAACCCTTCAATTGGAAGTCTTGCCTGGTTTCAAAGGATGGTCAGTTAAGGCTCCGTATTTCCCATTACTAGAAGTGCTCACTATGGTCACCCTTGTAGATTCCTGGAAGTTTCCATTGCACTAGGTTTCTATCTTACCCCCAAAATGAGCCCCCAATTTCAGTCATCTCTTCAAGTACTATCTTTGTCCCTCTGATCCTGTATCTGACCCATCCTGTTCCTATCACTACCTACCCTCAGTCCACCTACAAAATTTATTCTAGCCAAACAGTGGTGGCACCCCTTTAATCCCAGTACTTGGGAGAGAGAGGCAGGTGGATTTCTGAGTTCAAGGCCAGCCTGGACTACAGAGTGAGTTCCAGGACAGCCAGGGCTACACAGAGGAACCCTGTCTTGAAAAAAAAAATTATTCTATTTTCCCTTCCCAGGGAGATCAATATGTCCCCACTTGAGCATTCCTTGGGTCTTAGCCTCTCTGGGCCTGTGGATTGTAACATGATTATCCTTTACTTTATAGCTCATATTCACTTAGAAGTGTGTACATAACAAGTTTGTCTTTCTGGGTCTGAGTCACCTCACTCTGGAAGATATTTTTTTAGTTCCATCCATTTGCCTTCAAATTTCACGATGTAGTGTTCTTGGCAGCTGAGTAATACTCCACTGTGGAAATGTCCCATATCTTAGTTATCCTGTCTTCAGTTGAGGGACATCTAGGTTGTTTTAAGTTTCTAGCTACAATGAATAAAGTGGCTATGAACATAGTTCAGCCAAGTGTTCTTGTGATAGGATGAAACATCTTTTATGCATATGCCCAGGAGTGGTAAAACTGGATCTTGAGGGAGATCAAGTCCAAATGTTCAGAGAGACCAACACATTGATTTCCAAAATGGCTGTACAAGTTTGTACTCCCACCAGCAATGGAGGAATGTTTCTCTTGCTCCACAACCTCCCTTGCATTAGCTGTCACTTGTGCTTTTAATGCAGCCATTGTAACAAGTTTAAGACGAAATCTCAAAGTCATTTTAAGTTGTATCTCTCTGATAGCCGAAGATGCTGAACATTCCTTTAAGTGTTTCTTGGCCATTTGAGATTTCTCTGTTAAGAATTTTTTGTTTATAACGGTATTCCCCCTTCTTAATTGAATTATTTCATTTGTTGGTATCTATCTTCTTGAGTGTTTTATATATTTTGGATATCAGCCCTCTGTCAGATGTGGAGTTGAAGAAATTATTTTTCATTCTGTAGGCTGTCATTGTGTCCTATTGACAGTGTCCTTTGGCTTACAGGAGCTTTTCAGTTTCATGAGGTCCCATTTATTGTTGATCTTAGTGTCTGAGCTATTGGTGTTCTGTTCAGGAAGTTGTCTGCTGTGCCAATGTGTTAAGGCTCTTCCCCACTTCCTTTTCTGTCAGGTATCAATGTATCTGGTTTTCTGTTGAGGTCTTTGATCCAATTAAAATTGAGTATTGTGCAAGTTGATAAATATGAATGTTTGCATTCTTCTATATGCCAACATCTGGTTAGTCCAGCAACATTTCTTGAAAATGCTGTCTTTTTTATAGTATATGTGTGACTTCTTTATCAAAAATAAGAGATCCATAGGGGTGTGGATTTATGTCTAAGTCTTCAATTCAATTCCCTTCATCAACCTGACTCTTTTTATGCCAATACCATGAGGCTTTTATTAGCTATCTCTGTAGTACAGCTCTAAATCAGGGCTGGTGATACCTTCAGAAGTTATTTTACTGTACAAGATTGTTTTAAATATCCTGGGTAGTGTTTTTTTGTTTTGTTTTGTTTTTCCATATGAAGGTGAGAATTGTTCTTTCCAGGTCTGTAAGAATTGTGTTGGAATTTTGTGTGCCATTTTGTATGCAATGAAATTTAGTAACTGAATTGAATTTGTAGATTGTCTTTGGCAAATGGCCATTTTTATTATGTTAATCCTTCCAATCCATGAGCATGGGAGATCTTTCCATCTTCTGATATTTTCTTTAATTTCTTTCTTCAAAGACTTGAAGTTCTTGTCACATAGGTCATTCACTTGCTTGATTAGAGTTACATCAAGACATTTTATATTATTTGAGGCTATTGTGAAGAATGTTGTTTCTCTGATTTCTTTCACAGCCTGTTTGTCATTTGTATAGTGGAGGGCTACTGGTTTTGTTTGTTTTTGCTTGTTTGTTTGTTGTTGTTATTGTCATTAATCTTGTAGCCTGTCATTTTGTTGAAAGTGTTTCTCAACTGTAGCAATTCCTTGTAGAATTTTAGTTTCCCTTATGTATACTATCATATTATCTGCAAACACCAATACTTTGACTTCATACTTTCCAATTTTTAATCTCTTTACTCTTCTTTAATTGTCTAGCTAAGTGGTTTTAATTGCTCCAGCTAGAATTTCAAGTACTGAATTGAAGAAATATGGAGAGAGTGGACCGCCTTGTCTTGTTCCGATTTTAATGGATTGCTCTCAAGTTTTTCTTTAACCGATGTGTCAATTTCTTCTATCATATCTCCCATCCAGAAATTCTCTCTTCCATCTCTTGTGTTCTATTGGTGAAGGTTGAGTTTGTAGTTCCTATTCACTTACATAGATTTCCATGTCCAAGATTCCCTCAATCTGTGTTTTCTTTATTGCTTTTGTTTCCCATTTACAATCTTACACCATTCTCTTTCTTTCCTTCACCTGTTTATTTGCTGTTTCTTGGCTTCTTTATGGAACTTCTTTCTTCGTTATCTACATTTGTTTGTTTGTGTTTTCCTGGATTTCTTGAAGGGATTTATTCATTTCCTCTTTTGTAAAGTTCTTTTTAAGTTCATGTTCTTGTGCTTCAGCTGTGTAGAAATCCTCAGAGGCTGCTGTAGTTGGACAGCTGAGCTCTGGTGGTGCTATATTGCCCTAGCTGGTGTCGGTTGTGCTCTTCCACTGGTGTCTGGGCATCTTGGGTTGGGATGAATATACATATGTTTAGGTTCCAATTTCTGAGTTTACCTTTTTGGGGTGGATGTTCTATTCTTTGGTGTCTGTTTTGACTTTGGACTCCTTTATTGGTCTGTATTTCTGACAGCTGGCATGACCTCTAGTTCATCAGGGAGTCTTAGTAAGAGTTAGGGGCTGGATCAGGCAGCTAGGATAGCTTTTAGTGTAGCAGGAGGTCTCTGTTCTTCCAATAGATGTGGCCTGCACCTGAGCAGGTGATATGTGCCATTGTGAGGGCACGGACAGGGTGTCAGCAGCTTGGGTCTTTGGGATGCAAATCCAGGGTGTAGGAGACTTGAGGGCAAGTGAGCCTCTCATCTGTTTGTCTCTCTAGGAAGATGTAATTTTTTTAAAAAACCTAAAAGGAAAACACATATTGATATTTAATTAGTATTTAAATTTGTTTAAAATACTATTTTTTAAAAATGTCTGTCAAACAGGTGAGATAGGTCAGTGAGGAAAGGTGCTGGTCTGTACCTGCTTTTCTCCCTCTGGACCAGGTGGACTGAATTGGAGGGAGAGAAGCTTACCCAGGTATCAGGTGGGTGCAAGCAGGACCATGGACACTGCTGAGTGCGTGGGCAAAGAACACAGAACAAGGAACAGCCTCAGAGAACTGGTTTGATTTCATTGGGAAGGAGGGGTATTGGTGTACCTGGGCAGGTGGCCAGGGCCTCTGGGCCAAGGTTTGTGTGGCCATGCAAAATTGCAAGCACTGGGGTGTGAAGATGCTTTATCTGCAGACTCGGAGGGGCGGCTGTAGGGAGGACTCTAATAAGGCCAAACAAGGAGTGAGCCTAGGAACTGTCAGGGTAATAAAGTCTTACTAGGGGTGATAGTGGGGCAGCCAGCTTCTTGGTGTGCCAGGTTGGGAATGGGCAGAGAACCAACTTCTGCTGTCTTCGTCTGAGATTTGGGGGTAGAAGCTCTCTTCAGCCCTTCCTCTCTAATCCAGGAATATTGTGGCCCTGCAGAAAGGTGCTTCTCTCTCTCTCTCTCTCTCTCTCTCTCTCTCTCTGTCTGTCTGTCTCTCTCTCTCTCTCTCTTTCTCTCTCTCTCTCTTTCACACACACACACACACACACACACACACACACACACACACACAATGAAATGAATAAATGTAATTTTTAAAATGCTGCCTTTGTGGCCAGGGATACACATCGGTGTTTAAAATGACGTGCCAAGTATAAGGACCTGAGTTGATAGAATCTTCTCAAAACCCAGAAATGTCACCTGAGTGTAGTCTCAGCACTCCTACACGGAGAAGTGAGAAGTTATAGGTCACCTTTCGTGGCACAGACAGCAGTAAAGCAACAAGAGAGACTTTGTCTCAAACAAAGTAAAAGTGAGGACACACACAGCCCACAACACACATATATGCCACAATACACACTCACACACACACACACACAGCCCACAACACACACACA
>JADRCD010192097.1:25492-40949 GCA_019843815.1 Montemys delectorum
ACACACACACACATATAGCCCACAACACACACACACACACACACACACACACACACACACACAACTGCCTTTTTCTACCTTACTGAGAAATAATTTCTCAGTAACTGAGAATTCTATTTAAGATGTCCCTGAAAGTTAGACATCCAGTGATTTTTACTCATTTTTCTTTAATTTTTGTTCGAAATAAATAACTTTATCTGATTTGCCATGTCTATGATAGTCTTTGAAAAATATATTTTTACCAAAGTGAGATTTTTAGAGCAAGATTTATGCTTTCAAAATATTGATAATGGAAAGTTGTCTTTTCAATATATTATAAATTTACATTTCCACCAGGAGTGTAAGGAAGTACTTCACTAACATTGACCAGTTTTCAGTGCTTAAAGACCTATTATTTCTTTTCATGAACATTCTATTCTTACTCTGATATTTTTTCCTATAGTAACCATTTATACTATTATTATAATGGTTATACTATAACCATTATAATATTGGATTCTTTGTTCATAATTTGAATTTTAAATATATTTAAAATTATTTTCCTATGCTTTATATTTTATAATTTTATTTTATTAAAAGAAAGCATCTATAAAATTAAATTTTGTATAAAATAAATTAGTTTATTTTGAGGTTTTTTTTGTTATCCTTTTGTTTGTTTTTGTTTGTTTGTTTTGTTTTCTTTTGTTTTAGATATTTTCTTTATTTACATTTCCAAATGATATCTCCTCTTCTGGTTACCCCTCCAAAAAAAAATATCAAAAACAAAAAACAAACCCTATTTCCTCCCCACTCCCCCTGCTCACCAACCCACCCTCTCCCACTTCCTGGCCCTGGCATTCCCCTGCACTGGGGCATAAACCTTCACAGGACCAGGGGCCTCTCCTCCCACTGATGACCAGCTAGGCCATCCTCTGCTATACATATGCTGCTGGAGCCATGAGTCCCCCCGCCCCCATGTGTACTCATTGGTTGGAGTTTTAGTCCCTGGGAGCTCTGAGGGTACTACTTAATTCATATTGTTGTTAAACAGAGGTAAAATTAGCAGTGGACTAGGAACTTCCATTATTCCAGCCGGTGAAGGAGCAAATCAGAACACAGGGAAATGAAGACTATTCTAGAGAAGCAGAGGGAAATCTTTATAAATCCATAAAGAAGATGAAATGTTACCGGAAATGTGGAGAAGCAAAGGCACTCTGCAGAAAAGCAGCAGACCAGCCCGAGCAGAACTCTGCTCTGCAGTGGGGACCCAGCTCAGAAGTGGGAAACAATCTAAGAAGTGGGGACCCAGGCTCAACAGTGGGGGCCCACCTTCAGCAATGGGGACTCATCCTCAGCAGTGGGGTCTTAGCTCAGAAGTGGGGACCTAGCTGCCACAGTGGACCCAACTCAGTAGTGTGGACCCAGATCAGCAGTTGGGACCTACACTCAGCAGTGGGGACCCAGCCTCAGCAGTGAGGACCCAACCTCAACAGTGGGGACCAAACTCAGCGCTGAAGTTCCTTGGCAGAAGGCTCCCTTTCAAAGAGAAACCAAGGCAGAGCTCTGGCTTCCCCAGTTTCGGGACTTTCACAAGCCTCAGCTTGCAGCAGTAAGGGGCTACACTGCTTCATCTCCCCAGTGGGTTGCATCTGTCCAGGAGCTAGCTGGATTCACAAAAATGCCTTGGCTAGCTCAAAGGCTGGGCAGTGGCTCGCACACATTTCCTCCCTGTAATCCTGGTTCAAAGCCCTCTAAAATCTGTTTTATCTTTATTGCCCTTGCTCCTTCTGGGTCTTTGCCTCCCAACACCCTTCTGGGCAGCCTTTCCGGGAGCTGCATTCCTTCTCACCTACATTTTGGATGATTTTCCTTCTGCAGCTCTAAATCTGATCCGTTTCCCACGGAATCATGGCGATTCTCTTTTTCCTCCCTTCCAATTCCTAGCCAGTGCAACCTAAAAGTTCTGCTCCTGTCTCTCCAACCCAGCCATTGGCTGTTGGCTCTTTATTGACCCATCAAAAACCAATTGGAGAAAAGGCCTTCAGGTTTGGACACGCAGATTCCTGATTAATTCAACGCATTAGAACCAATCCCCAACATCAGGTGCTCAGTTTAATTTTTTTCCCTTCATAAATGACTTAATATTTAATTCCTAAGGATTTAATCTTTCCTTGAAAATCCCAAGAATTGAATCAAGTTTGTCAGTGTTCAGTGTTGTGATGAAAATTATTGATACATATCATTTAAAGGTAGGGCATTAGATATTCTTTTATTTCATATTTTAATCTTGAACTATATCTTAAAATATTTGCTATATTTTGTTAACTTTGGATCTTTTCCAGAGACTGCAATTCTATACATACAATTGACCAGCTATGTCTGCTTTTTATAGTTCCATCTTCCAAGAACATTTGCAGCTTTCCATAATTCAGCATGTTTTACTAATTTCTGTCTTTTTTGTTCCTAACATGGTTTCTAGCACTCACTGTCGAAATGCTCTCAATTGTGTCTTTATTTCCGTGGTGGGTTTTTATTTGATTTGCATTTCTTTGTGGAGTTTTGCCAGCTCCCACATCCTCTTCTATTTCTTTCCAGCAATTACCTGATTTCCAACATTTGCAACTCGAATTTGCCTGTTTGTTTAAAATTTGATAACGTAGCTACAGTTTTTATTCCTAAGTGATAACTTTCCCCAGAACTCTGCCTTCTTCTGGTAACTCATTTTGATTCCTACTTTATACATTGTTTCCCTTGTGGAAATTTTGCAGACTGGGATTCCATTTCCTTTTACACTATTTCAACTATCTTTGTATGAACTGGATTTCCCTGGACACGTACGTAATTTGTCAGTTTCCAACAAAATATAAAGCACACAACTACATTTGACCTTTATGCAAGGCAGTGAGCTTCATTTAATGCTTGTTCTCTGCAATCTTTGTGATATTCTATTTTTCAAGTGCGCAAATTGTATTTTTACATGTTGTATCTGAAGAGCTGTCTATTGTGTCTTCTATGCCTGAGATTGTCTCTTCCCATCTCTTGCACTCTGTTGGTGATGATTATGTCTGTAATTCCTGTTCTCTTCTCTGGGTTCTCCAGTTCTGAGATTCCCTCACTTTGTGTTTTTTGTATTGCTCCTGCTTCCATTTCAAGTCTTGGACAGTTTTATTCATACCCTTCCCCTGTTTGATTCTTTTTTTCCTGTATTTTTTATACTTATTTGTTTCCTCTTTTAATCCTCTACCTGTTTGAACATATTTTCCTATATTTGTTTTAAGAGATTTATTCATTTCTTCTTTAAGGTCTCTGTCACCTTTAAAAGATTGGATGTGAGATCATTGTCCCATGGTTCCATTTTGCTAGGCTACCCAAGGCTTGCTGTAGCAGGATAGCTGGGCTCTAGTGGTACCACATTGCCCTGGATCTTACTGATTGTATGTCTAAGTCTCTGGTTTTCCCTGGTATTGTCTGGATGATCCTGGTGACAGCAGGACTTCTCCGGAAGGGAGGAGGAGCAATGTGCCGGACAATGGAGGTCAGGCTGACCCATCTGTCAACTGATTGGTGGGACAAGTTCTAAGCTGATAGTTCCTGGAAACTCCCTGTAAGCCTCCACCAGGCCTTGGAGACCCCCAAGGCTCCTCAGAACGAAATGTGAGCCCAGAGCCAGAAAAGGAGCTCAGGGGACTGCTTGCACAATTTGCCTCTGATGACTGAGCTCCAAGCAAACCCAACTGGGAAGGGATTGGAGGGGTAGGGTTCCAGGCTGGTTACTCTTGGGGTCCCAGAGGCCTCCACAGGGCAAACCTGGAAATCCTATTTGAAAGGATCTATCGTGTATGGAGACCTGGGGAGGGTCAGGGACTTCTTTTTACTTGCCTAACACAGTCTGATTTCCTCAGTGTATTTTCTCTGCCTCCTTTTGTGCCGTTCTCTCTGCATCAGCCTGAGGATAGGTTGACTCACACTTGTACTGTTTTCCTACTGTGACTCAGGAACACTGGACTCTCTGTGCGAGTAGCCGCCTGTGTATGTTTTCTTCTGTTTGGTCTCAGCTTTCTGAATGCTGCATACACACTGTTTCTAGCTATTAGGGTTTTTAAAAATACTTTCAGAGATTCGTAGATTTCTTCATGGAAATATTGTGCATATTTAACTGAATTTATGCTTTAATATTTACTTCTTTGTTAACCATTATAAATAGCAATGTGATTTTAATTTTCAAGTCTACCTGTTTGGTGGTTGATTAGAATATAACTAATTTTTACATATTAACTTTGTATCCTCACAGTACTCAGGCTTACTATTTCCAGAAGTTATTTTATTGAATCTGATTATAAAAAGTTGTATTACATAAAATGAATATTTCTTTCTATTCCTTTTATTTCCTCTTCTTGTCTTGCAGAACTAAAAGCAATTCTAATACACTGTTGCAAACCAGTGACAAGAGGAAACATCTCCTCATGCCTTCCAATTGCTTTTTATTTTTATTTCATTTATGTATTTGTGTATGTATGTGGAGGAGTTAGGAGCAGAGTAAATATGATAGATTGTAATTGTGTTCCTTAATTGATTGATTGAGTGACTGAGTGAGTGATTGAAATTTAGGGGGGTCTAATACATGTCAAGCAACTGCTCTGCCACTGAGACACCACATACAATTTTATGTGCTTGAAGCTTTTATAACTTTATAACTTCCTGATGTTTCTGTTTTTCCTTTTTTCCTCCTTATAATATTGCGTTATAAAATAAACAGAGATGTTTGTTATATGAACTGTTTTATGTCATAAATTTTATTTATTTTATCCTTCTGTATGATCTAAAATATTTTTATTTCCCTTGAATTTTCATTGAGTTTGTAATTAGGTCTAGATTTATTATATTAAAACTCTTTACCCTCCTTTACTCCCTATTTTTGGTGAAAAATGTATTAACACCGTGGTGTATTGTTATCAAAAGGCATTGCATTGAAACCTAGCTATCTTTCTATTTGTGTATGTATGTGTGTGTGGCCAATATGATTGTCATTTAGATTCACTATTTTGCTAGGGTTTATTAATGATAACTGTGATTTCCTCCAGGTTTCCTACCTAGAATGATTTAATGCACAGTCTATTTATTACCTACCTGATAGCTAACTACCATTCATTGCCCAAAGTGTACTGCAAAGAAGAATTAGGTTGATTTTACTGTTTATAAGTTTTCAAAATATTTAACATTTTGGCACTCTCCAGGAGTGGTAATGTATGCATATTTAAATATATGATATTGATTCAAATAATTTCTTCCTTTGATGTTCTAATTAGGAAATCTTTGGTCCGTTGGAGCCACTTTATGTTCACATCTGAGTATTATGAACATAAAATCATTAATATCTTGTGACATTTTTCTTTAGCACAACAAGATTTTCTAGACTTAACTTGTGTTACCAATCCTACACCTGAGACATCTTTCCAAAGCTCATTATTCAGTCAATCAGCACTCAAAACAAAATGGTATGTGAAATACAATTCCCAAAATCAATGTTGAAGAACTCATTGTGTACTGTGCTAACCTGGAAAACAGGGAAGAGTAGAAAACTTGAAGCCCAAAATAAGGCGCTATCCAAAGACTTATGGGAGAAGTCTGGTAGGCAACCGAACTCATAGGTTCAAATTTCAAATTCCTGTTTAGATTTTTAAAATGTATAAAAATGCTTAGGATTCCTGAAAAATTATGAACATTGAGTAAGTACTTTCACAAATACTTACTATAATTATATTATGACTAACATTATCAGGACATATTAACTGAAATGTAGTCATGATCAATTCACAAAAGTCTCTGAGAGAACAGCCCATGATGTAAAGAAAAGTTCTTTCATTCATATTGAGTGAGTGATAAATTTATACCCAATTATGATGCAAATACAGTATGTTTTCTTTGTAAGGAAATCCTATATTCTTAGACCTCAGAAAGAAGCAACATACAGATGGATTCTTCTTATTCTGACAGTTATGTTAGATTCAAAGTCAAGAAACTCTGATCATTGCTTAGTCTCTGATAATATCCTCCTCTCCCACCCTACACTTAATCAGTTGCTGTACTGAGTTTCTCAGGCATCAGTTTACAATGTTTCCATCCATACAATCTATGAAATGACAAAGCAATACCCTAAAGGGAACAAAACCAAGAGCAGGATATGTAAACCTTTGGGAAGGTGCCTAAGGTGAGAAAGAATAGGTTTGTGTTGGATGATAGGACACAAACATTCTAATCTCAGTAACAAGGTTGAGAAAAAAATATCTTTCCACCTAAAATGAGGCAACGGACAGTGAAGTTGTGGTAATGAAGAATCATGAAAGGCCTGAGAGTCACTACGCTTTTTTGCCAACAGAATTCATGTTTATCTCAGTGGTTAGTTACTTATTTCCAACAAGCCTTTTTTTTCCAACAAGTTTGTGTTAAAAGTGAAGTCAGAGTTTTGAGTGATAACACAATCCTATTTCACACCGACTGAGAGCCTAGGAAGACACTGACTCATAAAGACGTCAGAGACCCTGATCTCAGAACTTGGGAAACTTGTGACCAGTGACCCAGCACGGGAGTTATATTATTACAAGATTCTTTAGTAAAAATAATGCTTTGAGTAGCAACCATTGGATCCTTCCCTAAAATAAGAGCCTCAAAATTAACTAAAAATTCTAAACTGTGTATTAGACCAGACATAAATTCAAGTTAGCCTTTTTAATTTTCCTATCATTTATATGCCAGAATTGGAGGGTTGTTTTTTGAGTCAACAATTGTAATTATTGAAAATGTTATCTTTATCAATCAGTCATTTATACAGCAAATTCATAAATATATTATATATTTCATATATATGGTGTGTGTGTGTGTGTGTGTGTGTGTGTGTGTGTGTGTGTGTGTGTTCCAACAATGGCTGCTATGAAAGGAAAGTCCAAGAATCCAGTAGTTGTTCAGTTTACGAGTGTCAGTGTCTTAGCTGGTCTATGCTGGAATTCAAAAGAAACAGGCTTTAATGGCAGTGAAGGAATGAACTTGCTTTCAAGGTGAGGGCAAGCAGGGAAAAAAACAAAATCTTCCTTCTTCCTTGTCCTTATATAGCTTCCAGAAAAAGGTATGGCCCAGCTTAGAGGTGAGCTTTCCCAGCTCAAAAGACCTGAATTAAAGATGTGTCTTCCCAACTCAAGATCTGGATCAACGATATACCTTTTGCCAGCTCAAAGAGATCTGAATGAAAGGTGTGTCTTCCTACCTCCAAGATCCAGATTAGAAGTGGATCTTCCTACTTCAAATTAAGCAAAAGTCCCTCAGAGGTGTGCCCTCCATTTTGGGGTTTTAGTTAACTTCAGATGTAGTCAAATTGACAACCATGAATAGCCATCACGTGATCTAAAAACACCATGTTCAACTCTTCTACCACAATACTTAGGAATTGCCATGTAGATTTTACTTACAGTAATTCTGCTTAAAACCACTTTTTTCCCAAAGGAATTCAGTATCCTTCATGCACCCTGAGAGCTACTGAAATCTCGGTTGTGTTTAAGCACAGAACTCCCATCCTTTCTTTTTATGAGAGCAAAACAAAACAACAACAACAAAAAAAAAATTGTTGAATTTTATTTGAAAAGGCACTATTGCCTCAACCCCTATTACAGGAGTAGACATCTGGCCATCATAGACAGCTTAGCTATATGAGGACATCAGATACAGTAGAATGAAATCTAGGATGTGGTTGCTGAAAAGATTACAAATTTGGGAAATCTGGGAATTTGTCTCTTTGTCTTGGTTTGCTGCTTGTCCTCAGAACATGGAAACTGGTCCTACTGGTAGCTAGCCTACCACAATCATATCAAAGACATAGATACTGTTGATGTTACTAGAGGCTCTGAATTGAGCTGGCTCTTCAGTGATCTCAACCTTATGATGGCAGAAGTCAGTATCCTACTTGTGCTCTTTCCACTTACATCAGCTCAAGGGCTTTATGTCTTTCAGAAAGGTTGGCAAATTTAATAAAAATTTCTTCTGTTGAAAAGGAAAGGGGAAAAGCCTTGAAATTCTTAGGTACAGGAACACAACTATTTGATTATGGCAAAAAATATTCTTAATATCTGGATTCATATTCAAAGAAGTACATACATAGTACACATATATAACTGATAGTTAAAGAAATATGTACATAAATTATAATATGTGTGTATATTTAAGTGTAGAAAGATTATATCTACATATATGGAAGAATAGCTATTTTAATAATTAATTGACATTTGCCTGATCTGCATTATGTCTGTCATAGTTTCTTCTAGATTTTAAAAAACCCAATTTTATACCTCAACACCAGCACTAGTAAAGCTCTTATTTTGAGTAAGCAATAAAAATGGCACCATCAACACAAGCTTTCTTAAGTTTGAATACTATTGCAGTGCCTGTATAAAGTGGTTGCTCAGAAATTGTTGTGTGTTAGGTGTTGTTTGTTAATGGCATAAAATTAAGAATACATTTATCTTCTACTGAAATCAAAGAAAAATATAAAGTACAGACTTTAGTTAATCAAAATTCAGCTACATCTCTAATTTAATGCCATTTAGACTAGACACCTAGGCAGTTATTACTTGACAAATATAATTTGATATATCTATCATGTGTTCACATGCAAAACCTACTTTACTCCTAGACATACATGGCCTTACATTTTGAATTTGTTATTACCTCTCCAGGATGGATTATTTTTAGTGTTTGCTCAAACTAAGAATGAATATCCACATCTATGGAGCGGGGGTTGTTTCTATATGCTTTTTGTCTTAGGTGCTTTAGACAACTGAGTAGCCAAGCTAGTTGCCATCAGGTTTGAAGTTTTCCTTACTAGAGGGAACAGATAAGAATGACAACAGGTAAATGGGTCCTTGACAAGTGATTTGGACCTAGTGTTTATGGATAAAGAGGTAATAGTTTGTTGTTGTCCAGAACTTCCACTAATACATCTGTTGATGTGTATCATAAAAACATAAACCCTGTGTCCTTCTCGTCTAATGAGCTACTGCTCACTACGTGTATCTCACATACAATTACCTAAACACAAGAGGCTAATAAATGACCCTTAAACAGTATATATAAAATAAGATCTAAACTCTTGTTCCATCATTTTAAAAATGAACAATCCATTGTTAAAATTCTGAGATTTTTTTTTAACAAGTTCAATATACCACCAATACTTATTTCTTCTAAGACAATGCATTAATGAGGGATCCAATGTTTGGAAAAACTTTCACTGGACTCATTGACAAGGAGATAAAGTCAGTGTTTTGGTCAGTGGAGTTCAAATTAATAATTATATGAGTTATAATAGAAATAAAAACTAATCTATAAGCTAAGACATGCAAAAATATTTTACTAAAAGTGAAAGAGGATGAAAGGTTGTTTGGACTCATTCTTGTCTTTCTTATGCCTGGAACTTATATCTACCTATATTCTGAAATCTTTTCAGAAACAAGCTGAAAAAATCTTAGGTATGAGACTTTATGGAGAAATATGATCAATCAAATGAGACTGTAATACATGTTTAGTCGTAACTCTTTTCCCTAAAAGAGTTAAAATACGAGTCTCTTTCTTTATCATCTGCTCGACTCTTACCACTGGCCTTGCCAATATTTCTGCAGTGAGGGCTCTTAGCAGAGATGGCCTAACTCCAGGGCTATTCTTCTTGATCTTTTCCTCTCATTATCTTCTCTGTGTTAAAGCCTAGACTCTTCTGACCATTGACCTCATAGTGCATGGTTCACAACGGGCTGTCCATTTGTCTGTAAGCATATATATTGAGAATTAGATCTTGAGGCAGTCAGAGACAACAGCTGCATGGCAATGCCTGTGTCATCACCCGGTCTGCTTAGTGCACAGTTGGGAAAACGCTGTCTTAAATTTTCACTCTGACCATCATTCTCTCATGCACAGTGCACTGTCCTTTCTATTATTAACCAAAAAACTAAAATAAAATAAAAATTAAGAGAAACCAAGAGGAAATGTCATGATGACAAAAGTAAATACATAAGGGCTAAAGAGATTTCCTTGAGTGCCAATAATCTCTGAGCCACAAAGCCATAAGACTTACTCTTAGGACTTTCAGTTCATTGTTGCAAGTTTTACAATAATTAATTCTATTGCATTTACTGTAAGGTCTCTTTGTGTTGTACAAGAATACCATCTTTCCATCAATGACAATGTTGTACATCTGTACTGGTTTTTTCCCACTTTTGGAAATATTTTGCACTTTGTCATCTACATATGTACAGAGTTCCCCCCTTTGGAAATATTTTATATTTTATCATCAAAAATACACTTACAGTATATTCTCTTTGAGAATTGGAAAACTCTATAAGGGTATTGAGCAAAAGCACAACTGATGAAAAATCTTGAGCCTAAAACCCACACTCATGTTGGATAAGTGCTAGTATAAGGTACAGGGAGACGGAATTAAATAAAAAGCAGGCTCAAGAACAATGCTGTACATAGGCACTAGAAAACACAAAGGCTAAGCCACTAAAGAGGGATAGTTCCTTGTCATGAGAAATTGTCATAGAACTCCTCAGAGAAGATATATGTACAGTCATAACATCCAAATAAAACTGTCTAGTGTAGATGCACACTCCTGCTCCCAGCCCTCCAGAGCCTCAGGCAAAAAGGACTGTAGGCTTAAATAAAGCTACATAGTAAGAATTTATCTAAAAAAAAAACCTAATAAATGAAATTAGGAAATTATTAAGCAATAAGGAATAATAGTATTAAAAACCTATTGATTAAGGAACATGATCTGAAAAAGAATGTTTTGTTTGGGTTACAGACTTTCTAATATATTCTGAATGTTAAAGTTTTTCAATAGTTTGGATTTGTCATATGTACTTATTTTTAGGAAACTCATATTTATTTTATTTTGACAAAATTACAGACATATATATATTATGGACGCTCTTGTAAATAATTTCCTGAACATATACACTATATCTTGATCAGACTCACTCTCAATACTCTCTTTTCCTCATTGCTTTCCTGCAGTCGCCCACCTACTTTCCTATCCTTTGTGCCCCATTGAGCTTAGACTAAGTTTGCTTGCATGAATCTGGATGAGGAACATATTGTATTAAAAATCTCCATAGCACTGCCACACTGATCCATTCTCTTTATTTATTTATCTTTCTGGTTGTCATACTTTGCTTATATTAACCCCATCATTACCCTCTCCTACTTACCCTTACCCTTTCTACCCACAGGTTCTCTTTTCCCCCAAGCAGACCCCTCTAACTTAGTGACATACCTTTTAATATAGATTCTGCATATAAGCCAAAATACACAAGATTGTCTTCCTCAGTCTAAATGAATATAAACATTCTTAAAGGCACAAGAGACAATCGTAGGAATACTTCAATTCAAAAATGTAAATTCCAGAGGTCACCAAGTTACAAATAAAGATGAGTCAGGAGATGCAACAGTTAAACTGAAAAGCAAATCTGAGAAAATGTATCATGGACAAGTGAGGAGATAAAGAGAGATCAAAGCAGCCTGATACACAACAATATTCAAAAATCCTAATAAAAAGAAGTTAAAATAGTGCAGCATTTTACTATCCATGGCTCAGGGATTAACAAGTAAACTGCAGAAGTAGAACAGGAAGACTCAAAAATACATCTAGACAGATATATGTCAAAAATGAATTAGTTCCAATATCAAATACACGACAGAAAATCAACTGAAAGATATCATAGAAAGTTACCTTGGAGGTTTAAGGTAAGAAAATATAATTAATCAGAGCACTGAAAAAATTACTCTAAAAGAAAACATGAATCAGTGGTACCAGGACCTTCATCTCAGTGAAGAAGGAAAGGTGAACCACTGACAAACTTGCATTTAACTTGCAAAGAGCCATTCAGAATGCAAAAATGAAGTAAATCAGTCTCCTGAGTCTCTTTTGCAGGATGACAGTAGACAGAGAGCCCTGTTGGAGAGTGGATATGTGATGATGATGATGGTGATGATGATGATGGTGATGGTGATGGTGATGATGATGAAACCTTCCTTTATCAGTGGGATTACTGCTGTCTTAGTTGCTTTTCTGTTGCTGTGACAAAACACAATTACAAAGGCAACTTATAAAAGAAAATTTCATTTGGGTCACAGACTCAGAGAGTTAGTGTGCATGATGGTAGAGTAAACATATGGTAGCAGGAACAGCTGAGATCTTACAATCTTGATCTGTAAAAGGAACTTTTATTCACCAGATGTAATTGCTAGCTTAGAGGCTTACCGCCAAACAAGAACACTCTTTCTACTTCTTTCTCAACTGTGGATGACTGGTCCACCTCATCTGTTCTAGATCAATCTCCTCTCTCTAAGCTGGCTGATTCAAACTGGCTTATCTCAGCACCTCACTTAATTGCTCTGCTTGGCCTCAAGCTAACTCTGGCAATTTTCTCTACACTTGTAAGCCCCTTCTCTTTCTCTGGATTGTTCTGTCTTTACCTGTATCTATCTTGTTCTCTCTGCAACCTGTCTCTGTAAAACTGTCTGGTTAAGATTGCCATGCACATACACCACACTCTCTTTCTCTCACTCTCTCTTCCGTTCCCTCTCCCTTTCTCCTCCTTCTCTGCTTTTAAGTAGACTCTCTTTCCTGTCTGTTCTTGTGAAAGTTGGATGTATTTTATCTCTGACTCATCCTGTCAAATCTTTTTCTGATTCATCACTTTGTCTACCCCTCCATTAGATATCAATTTCAAATATGGCTGCTTCTCTCTACAAATCCACTTACCTTCAATGTTTGGGGTTAATGGTGTATAGAGAGGGTGTGTCTATATGCCAGCCAGTGGGATTAAAGGTGTGTCATTTCATCTGAATTAACAGACTTAAAAAGTCTTTGGATATGATCATTTGCCACAGCAGCCATATGGCTGGATTAAAATTCCTCTACATTGATCCAAAAGTAGGAGGCAAACCAATAGAAACTAAGAATCATACACATCACCTGAAACAAGGCCACACCTCCTAGTCCTCCTAGATAGTTCCACCAACTGGGGACCAAGTATTCAAATATATGAGCCTATCTTCATATATTTTTGAATATATGAAGTATATCAAAAATATCAGTATATCTTTGAGGGACTTCTAAGCTGTGTTAATTGAATGGGGAAGATAGGAATTTAAAGAGGAGAAAGAGAACTGAGTACCAGAATTCCTCTCTATTAACTTGCTACCTGTATGTGCAGTGTGATCAGTTTTATTCTACTCCTGAGACCATGCCTTCACTACCACAGTAGACTGTTGCCTCGCTAACTGTAAACCAAAATAAACCCTTTTCCTTTAAGTGTTTTCCTAAGTATTTTGTCACAGGAATTTAAACCAAAATTAAACAAATTGTAGCTAACACTGAAAAAGTTATTAGTACAAAAAGTAACTGAGGAGGACCCTGCCCTAGGTCTAAACTACAGAGAACATTTGGGAACATTTTATTCTATTATATATGGTTTGCATAATGTGTTTATTCTGAATAACTCAAAAACACAGGTGTTATTTTTATCTCACTCAGTAGTTACATAAACTCAAAAATAAAAGGTCTTGGGGCTGGGGAGATGGTGTAACAGATAAAGTGCCTGCCACATAAACACAAAGACTTAAGTTTGGATCCTAAGAACCCATGTAACAAATTTGAACATGACCATGAGCATCTGTAACTCCAGCTTTTGAAGGAGTGAGGCAGGTAGAGACAGGCAGATTCTTAAGCATTATGGGCCAGCAATCATAGCCAACTAACAAGTGTTATGTTCAGTGAGAGATTTTGTCTGTGGGATGGAAACTTGTATGTGTGGGAGGGAAGGAGTATAAGTCTGACATGAAGATTAGAGAAGAACTGGGATTATAATAATCAGAATGCACTTCATTACTTTGTATGTTAGTGAAATTTCCAAAGACAAACTTAATAAAAATTTAAAAATAGGCCAGTGCCACAACATCCAGAGGAAGCTCCACTCCCAGGCACTCTAACACGCCTAGGATCAGAGGTGAGGAGGAACTAACATCTGTCCCAACACTGGGAGTAACTGGGACCAGTGGGACCAGGCACACAGGAACTCCCTCAGCCCAGTGGCTCGGGTGGCTTCCTCCCAGTCTCTCAGGGCTGGTGCCCTGAGCAGATCTTGGGCACAAGCTCCTCAGCCAGTCCCACAACACCCAGAGGAAATTCCACTCCCAGGTGCTCTATCAAGCCCAGGATCAAAGGATCCCAGAATCACAGGATTACAGAGACAGTTTGACTCTGAGGAGTTCTGACACAACCAGAATCACAAGAAGGACAGGATCCAGTCAGATTTAGCAAGGGCAGGTAGCACTAGAGATAACTAGATGGCAGGAGGCAAGCATAAGAATATAAGCAACACAAACCAAGGTTACTTGGCATCATCAGAACGCAATACTCCCATTAGAGCAAGTCCTGGACACACTGTCACAGTGGAAATGCAAGATTGAGATATAAAATCACTTATCATGATGATGATACAGGACTTTAAGAAAGACATAAATAGCATGCTCAAAGAAATACAGGAGAATACAGGTAAACAGCTAGAAGCCTTTCAAAAGAAAACACAAAAATCCCTTAAAGAACTACAGGAAAACACAATCAAACAGGTGAAGGAAATGAACAAAACCATCCAGAATCTAAAAATGGAAATAGAAACAATAAAGAAATCAGAAATAGAGACAACCCAAGAGATACAAAACATAGGAAAGAAATCAGGAGTCATAGATGCAAGCATCACCAATAGAATACAAGAGATAGAAGAGAGAATCTCAGGGGCAGAAGACACCATAGAAAACATTGACACAACAGTCAAAGAAAATGCAAAAAGTAAAAAGCTCCTAACCCAGAACATCCAGGAAATCCAGGATGCAATGAGAAGACCAAAGCTAAGTATAATAGATACAGAAGAGAGTGAAGACTCCCAAGGTAATGGGCCAGTAAATATCTTCCACGATATTATAGAAGAAAACTTCCCTAACCTAAAGAAAGAGATGCCCATGAACATACAAGAAGCCTACAGAACTCCAAATAGACTGGACCAGAAAAGAAATTCCTCCAGTCACATAATAATCAAAACACCAAATGCACTAAACAAAGAAAGAATTTTAAAGCAGTAAGGGAAAAAAAGCAAGTTAACATATAAAGGCAGGCCTATCAGAATTACACCAGACTTCTCACCAGAGACTAGAAAGCTAGAAGATCCTGGGCAGATCTCATACAGACCCTACAGGAACACAAATGCCAGCCCAGGCTACTATACCCAGCAAAACTCTCAATTACCATAGATGGAGAAAACAAGATATTCCATGACAAAACAAAATTTACACAATATCTTTCCACAAATCCAGCCCTTCAAAGAATAATAGATGGAAAACATTAACATAAGGTGCAAAACTACACCCTGGAAGAAGCAAAAAA
>JADRCD010192098.1:0-21330 GCA_019843815.1 Montemys delectorum
TAACGGGTTGACAGTCACAGACTTGATCTAGTTGTGGTATATGCCTGCTGTACCAGCACTCAGGAGGCTGAGACAAGCAAGGTCAGAGTCCACTTGAACTACATTGCAAGTTAGAGGTCAGTGGTGAGCAAGACATTGTTTCAAAAACAAAAACTGGCAATCCAGAGATTGGTTGAACAAATGAAAATAGTCTATACAGGGAAACGTTCCCCGCATCTCAGCCTCTCATCTTTGCCAGGTCTCCCTAATTCTAGCTTGTTATGAAAATGGCCACTGATTATCCTGTGTTATCAAACCCATTTCTACATACGTCTTCCATCTAGGAATAGCTTAAAACCATGAGGTCCTCATGTCCACTACAAAGCAGATGAGATAGTTATAATATGAGTAGTTGGGCCAAGAAATTTGTATTTTGGAAGTCTACTTAACCTTGACTGCTTAACCTTTCCTTTAATCTTAGACATCTTTAACTTTTTCTTTATATTTTCTCATGGTTTGAATTTTGGCTGCTCTGTAGTCCCCGATGCCCCAGTTCTAGTCTCAAATCTGTTACCAAATCTGTGCATATGGCATGTTATTCACTCTCGCTGGGATTTAACACACTAATCCATAAAATAAACAGACTCACTAGCATTGTCCAGCATCTTGTATGAAATTTAATGTGTAACAAAGTTGAAAGACCACATGAATCTGATTAGCTGACTGTTCTAAATTATTCTTCCTTGCTTATTTCTTCTCTAATGTAGGATCTCTTCAGGGGATGGAAATATATGCAGTTAATTGGTTCTAGAACTTTGAATGCTTTACCGATGCATTTTCCTGAGTCTTGAAAGGGCTCCTTCAACAATGGCTTTCCAGAATCTCTGAAAATAGTATAAATATTTGTAGGGCCTCAGTGTGCACAGTGCCAGTTAATACATACTCAGCTCTTAAAGCCGCATCCTGAGGTCAATTGACTTCCATAGACCAATTTAAATACTGCCTTTGTGATTTCAAAAGATTTCCCATTTTTTGCCAGTAAGATTTTTTTCTGTACTGTGTGGTCTGTGGTCTGCTCCTGTCTAAGTCAAGGGTTAGACTTATAAGAATTCTTTAGAGATCTGCTGAACATTTTTCTCTAAGAAAGAAGCAACTGAGTGATTCAGCGGAAGTACATCTAATCTCCCAGGGCCACATAGCAGACCCCAGCCATAATGAGCAACAGAATTGCTTCCCAGCTGCCTCATTTTTACCTTCTATGGTGAAGTCTCCATTTTTATGGTACAAAAATCACCTATTCAGTTTCAAGCCCTAATAATTGGAAATGTAATATCCATTCCAGACAATCATCGCTGAGCCCACTGTACTGTGACCCCAAGCATAGACCAAAGTACTGAGTATATGGTATATTACCAGTTAGAAGCCAACATTCACACAGCTTTTCTCCATCTGTATACATACACGTACTCTCTCTCTCTCTCTCTCTCTCTCTCTCTCTCTCTCTCTCTCTCTCTCTCTCATACACACACACACAAATTCTGCATGCAAACACTGTAAAATTATCTTAATTTTTATTTTAAAACAAGTAGATAGAACGGTTGATTTGGATTTTGGAGTATTGCTTTTCCAGAATAGGTGTTTCTAAAATATATGCTGATCTCAGCAAGAAGAAATTTGGTTAAACAATTTGAGAGCCTGAAGGGCCATTGATAATACCGAATGGTATCATTGGATCCCTTCTGAAATTAAAGGCAGATTCCGGCTTTCTGGTGACTTGAGGTTTTGCAAGTGAGTTGATAAAACTTTTGTCACTGGAGTTTCTTGCAATGACTGTATGTTTACCCTCAGATTAGATAGAATAGTTTTCTAAGAACCTCTTTACTGTCCACTCATCTAAAATCTGTCTTCTTACATTTTCATGGCCACAGACTCTCTGAGCAAGTCCAGCTTAAGGACTGTAACTTCAGGCTTCTAATAAGCTACCAAATGACTCAGTTGTTGGTGCCTCATGGAACTACACATATGAAGCAGAGAAGTGGAGCTAACTAGCCATCTGTCCCACTCCAGTGATGACTTTGTTTCCTTTATATAGAAGTAGAAATGTTTGGATCGACATAAACACTTTTTAGCCCATGAAAACAAACTCTCCATAAAGTAGCTTCTATGTATTAGCTATCTTACTTTAGGGATAGGCATCAAAACATTGCTGAGGAGATAAATCATGGGCTCTGCAGTTATATTGATCAAATGCATCATAAATTCATCAAGTCCTGACACATGTAAAGGCACAGAACTTCACCAAAGGAAAGGCCTCATTTGTGACACTGTTTAAAAGGCAGCTGTAGAAAAAGGAAAATTAAAAAGAGAGGCTTTGTCTGACCTTGACCTTGGGAGGCACCATATTTATTCACTGTGAGAGGGTATCTTTGACACTCACATGTGAGGATAGCCAAAATGCCTAAGAGAAAGATGGGGTGCAATCCTTTATAGAAACAGAAATCCCTTCCCTAGTCTGCAAGGGAACCTGGGGAATGTAGTCTTTGAGCAGGAAACTATCCCTTGTAATCTGTTTAAATTACAACTGCCTTCACCAAATTTCCCAAAATGAAAAATGGCTCAAAGCGTCACTCAGAATTAGAGCTACGTCTGACCCAGTGCTGTCCATGTCGGCAAAGAAGTGCTTGGCTTATTTTGATTCTTTTGTGATTAGAAAAAAAGCAGGAAGGATAAAGTAACAATTTAGTTATTTTCTGTCTCCTCACTGTAACTCTCTCTGCTCAGAATTTCATGGTATCTGCTCTCAATAAATATACTCACTCCATTTAAAAAAAAAAAAAAAAAACCTGAGGAAGATTGGCAAGGTGACTCAGCAGTTAAGAGCAGATGTTCTTCTTACAGAGGACACAAATTCATTTCCTAACATCAATTGTAAGGCAGCTCACAACCACCTATAATTCCAACTCCAGAAAATCCAACACCCTCTTCTGACTTTGACAAGCATCTCACATACACGCATATACCACATGCCAACACAGAGATAGATTATTTGCATAATTAAAATTTAAATCTTTTTAAAAACTGAAGAGACTGGGACTGTGCTAGAACAAGTGACTTGCTTGAAAGCACAAGTATACACAGAGAGACAGAGATGCAAAGACAAAAACAGCGACAGAAAGAGAGACAGAGAATCACATAGCAAGCTATAGTGAGGTTTTGCTCAAGTGCCTTTGGTCTTTCCTTAAGACAAACTGGCTTCCGGTTTCATATCAACAAAATGTGACACAAAGCACTGTGTTATGCTTTTTATTTTGATTTTTTTTCTCTTTGTTTTCTGCTTTTCTAAATTTACTGGCATAGGAACATTGATCTTCTCATGTAGTGTTACATTGTGGAGTTTTGTCATTGTTGTAATCAAAACAATTCATTTCAGCTCAGAAGATCCAGTTCCATGAGCACATCACAGAATTCTGTTTCCTGTCTGTGCTAATGAAGCCAGGCATTGTGGGAAGCTGAGACAATGGGGAAAAGAAGACTCTATGATGTATGTGAAGCTGAGACAATGGGGAAAAGAAGACTTTATGACATATCATTGCTTTAATGAAAAAAGACTTATTACCCCTCTGACTGCGTTCTGGGTTCAGTGCAGTAGACTGCTTTCATGTTTTCTTTCATGACCATTCTGAAAGGATGCCATGTGAATGGCCCACTTTTAGATTTGAGGCTTCTCCTAGCTTTGTGGATGTTAAGGCCAAGAAGTAATCTTTGAACTTCTGTTCTTCATTCCAAAGACCACTCTTACTTAGTTTCTGCTTTGCAGTGCTTATCCAACTGTGGTATTCAGCTGCTCACCTCCAGACATGCTCAGACCTTCCTCCTGTTACACGGACCTTCCAGTGGAATCATCCACTCATCCCCACATCCCTCTTGTGGTTTCTTCCTAAAGAGCTCTTCTACCCCAGCCCTCCACAGTTGAAGATAATATGCCATTTCCTGTAACCAGTGAGATACCTGAGGGCTTTTTGTTCTCAACAGTAGGAATCCTGAGTAGGTAAGGAGTTCCTTGTCTGGTGTTGGAAGTTCTAAGTCCTTGAAGGCCACAGGCTTATCGACTAGGCTGAGAGATCAGAAGCTTGGAGTTTGAAGTCCTGAAAACTTAAAGCTTTAGGCTTTACAAGCTAGAGAGTTAGAGTTCTAGGTATTCTCCTTTGAGACTGCAGGCACTTACCCACCACTCCGGAGTTAATGAAATCCTCAGGCCTAAGCAGCAGACAGGAACACTAGCAGTGAACACGGGTCAGCACTTAAGCTTTGACTGTTGTAATCATTGGCCTTTTAAGACTTAGGGCTCACGGTCTCTCATAATTGGCCCATCACAGCTGTCCATCACCAACAGTCTTGGCTCTCTCCTTTAGACTTTAATGCCCTTCGGTGGTTTCCCATCCTCAGCTCGTTGCCTTTTCCGTCACTTGTCATTCTCGGAAACTCTTCCAGGCATTCTCTCACCATTGCTGAGTCTGCTCCATTGCAGGTGACGCTCCTCCTCATGTACCATGGCAGTCCATGCTGTTCAGGGTTCAAATGTCATAAGCAAGGAAAGGCCACTGATAAGACTTCTGTGGCAATGTCATGGTACAACATAGAAGTTAAATTTGAGAGTGATAATAGATTAATTACAAGTGTTCTAACTTGACTACTTAATTTCCAGAAATATCAAACAAACTCAAGAGAAGTGAAGAAGATATCTGCTGTTGCTCAGCATTCCAGTACCAAGCACCTTGAGTCCTAAGGATGAATTGACAGAAACGTCTTTGCCATCATGGAAGTTAGGATGTAATGTAGAAAAAAGGTAAGTAAGGGACGACTTAAGATTGGGTTGGTTTTGAAAATACACTACTCAGCCCACTCAGTGAGCTAATAGTAGCAAAGTCCCTCAGTTTCTGAGGAAAAGAAATATAAAACTACCTAAAATGCAGAAGGAAATAAAATATGAGTGCTATGTTATTTTATTTTATGCTATTTTATTATTATCCCTTAAAAGTGTGTTTGTTATCTAATGATAGACAAAAAGAGAGTGGTTCCAGATGGAATGGGACATGGGAGAGGTAGGGTGGGGGATGGTACTGGGAGGAGGAGAGGGAGGGAAACCATAATCAGGATATATTATGTGAGAACAAAAATCTATGTTCAGTAAAAGGAAAAAGAAATTCTCAAAAAATTAATAAAAATTGTAAAATAAAAAAGTTTCAAATAGTGTGTGTGTGTGTGTGTCTGTCTGTCTGTCTGTCTGTCTGTGTCTGTGTATTTGTGACTCTGGAGGAACTCAAAGCTAGGTAACATGTAATGAAAATAAATTCTCACTGTCATCTCTTGGTGAAGTGTCTCACTCTTGTAGCTGAGTGGTCCTCCTTCACTTGGGACCCATTATGATCATGATTGTCTCAGAATTCATAAGGGCCAGATGAAAAGCCCAATCTGCAAGATAAACAGCTCTGGCTAGGATTTTATTCTTTTGAAAATGGTTGTTAAGGGGCTCCTGGGGGAAAGAAGACAAACCTAACTGTGTCAAAGAAAGTTTTATCATTAAGAAGGCACAGCAAGCCCTCACTCAGCACTACTGAAGTGACAAATTTCTAGGGACCCATGTATAAAAAGTATTATGCAATAGATAATTACACTCCAGTGGATGTAACTTAATCATAACATAATTAGAGGAGGAAAAATAAAAAAAATATTTCACACTAGCACTAAAATCTGCCAACTTAAACAAATCTTGCTCACTGGCACATATCATAAGCAGACACTTAATCATAATACAGTCTTGATTTTGGTCCCTCTAGGAAGCCACAAGTACAGCCTCTTAATTATTATCAATGACCCAAGAGGATTTAGTGGGCAGCTTTGGCTGCAATCCTACTAAAAAAAAAATCACTTATTTATAAAGGCTGATCTCGATTATTCTGAGCGAATGTTCTTGGATTTTCTGAAGCCATAGAGAAAGAAAAGAACATTAGTATATTTCAGTTGTCCAAGTCTTGTGAGAGTTTCTTTCCTTTCCTGAAGTGTTGAAAATGTTTCATCCACCTTATAAATCCAAGAGTCACTAGCCTTGGCTTAGGAAGCCAACAATCCAAAATAAACAACCAAAAACATGAACCAATTTATCCTTTCTGGCTGTATCTGAATAATACCAAAGTTACTGTAAGTCTCAAAAATAAACAGTCCATTGTAAGAAGAAGCCAAGGTGCTTTTAATTCTGTAGACATCAGACATGACTATTGAGTAAAGTTCTCTCTCTTCTCCTACTGTTTTAAGTCATGGACACAATTTCCATACAGCATTTTTTTGACTTCAGATGTCTGGATGACAACTTCAGATCCAGCTCCAAACAGGGCAAGTCTTCTCTGCTCGGTGCACTTCAAATCCATTGGCCTTTCTGTCTATGGATGACAGAAACTACTACAAAGGATGATGACTGTTACACAAAGGAGAGTAAATAGTTTTAACTTTTAGGCCAGGTTGATCTCTGCTATATTACCATTCTTCTGTTTTGTTTTAGTTCAGTGGTTTAAAATGCAAACATAATTCCTAGCTCATAAGCCATATAAATGCAAGTCCGAGTCTGCCAGCCAAGACCTGTCTTATGCCCAGCATCGATGTGGGGTATCTACATTCAAACCTTAAGAATAGAGGGAATCACACTTTCTCCTCTTTTGGAAAACAACCTCGACTCCTTAAAGGAAAATTTACTTGACTCTTGCAGCAAAGGTAATAGTTTTAAAAAAAAATAATTTTCATTATACTTGTTTGCTCCAAGCTTGACCTAGCCATGATTATTTTGAAGCAGAGGCAATGACCTGCCTACAGAGACAATTATGACAAAATAAACACATCTATATGGCAGATATCTAAGTCTTTAGCAGCGTGAGAACACAGGTCATAATACTCCTTTAGAAGTGAGAGTCTCCCAAGATCCTCTTCTTCCATGTCTCTTTCTAGTACAACTCCATTGAGTACAGAAATACTAAACCTAACTGAGACATGTGGGAGCACAGCTGCTCTAAGTCACTTGTCCTCCTGTGCATAATCTAAATAGATGCATGCATTTGTCAATCTGAACTTGACAGAAACTTTCTATTGGCTACTCCTTTATTTGAGGCAAATAATTTATCTTTTTCTTGAAAGTTAATTTTTATTTTTTGATGATTATAATTTATTTTTTGCACCTTCCTAGTCCTCCTTCCTAGAGTTCTTCACTCCCCTTCTCCCTCCCTTTTGCCTCTGAGAGATGCTTCCCAGCCACTCTTCCCTGGGGCATCAAGTCTCTACAGGATCCTCTCCAACTGAGGCCAGACAGGGCAGTCCTCTGCTACATATGTGTTGGGGGCCTCAGGCTAGCCAACTTATGCTCTTTGGTTGGTGGCTTAATCTCTTGGTGCTCCCAGGAGTCCAGGTTATTTGACACTGTTGGTCTTCCTATGGGGTTGCCATCCCCTTCATCTCCTTCAATCCTTCCCCTAACTCTTCCATAGGGTTCCCCAACCTTAGTCCAATTCTTGGATAAGTATCTGCATCTGTCTCAGTCAGTTGCTGGTAGAGCCTCTGAGAGGACAGCCATGCTTGGCTCCTATCTGCAAGCACAACATGGCATTAGTAATAATGTCAGAGTTTGGTGCCCATCCATGAGATGAATCCCATGTTGGGCCAGTTGCTTGTTGGCCATCCCTTCAGTCTCAGTCCCATTTTTGTTCCTGCACTTCTTTTAGACAGGAACAATTCTGAGTCAAAAATATTGAGTGTGAGTTGGTGTCCCCATCCCTCCACCAGGGGCCCTGTCTAACTACCAGAGGTGGTTTCTTTACTGTTGAGCACTTTGGCTAAGGTAACTCACACTGAGTTCTGGGAACCTGTCACATCACAGGTCTCTGGGACTTTCTAGAGGTTCCCTTCACCCCCACCACTTTCCACTCCCAGCAGTGACATATTTCCATTCATTCCCCTGGCTTTCTGGAAAGCCCAAAGAAAAATAGACCTTTCTTTTTTATTTCCCTAGGAAACTCACAAGACAATATTGTAGCAAGTCTCCAGCTTGCTTTTGTAGTTGATATAGCACTTACTGATAACCTGATACGAGTCTACTTTTCTGAAACCAACAGATATACGTTCAGGAATCACCTATTACTAATACATGTCTAGAAATCCAAGGTGACAAAGAGTGTACCAGAAGAACAGCAGGATCCCAAGATTACTTTTGTACTCAAAAAAATCACTCATGTATGAACTACATTAACCTGAAATCAAATACTTTTAAATGTTTATTTTTTAGTACCAGCATATGAATTCACTTACAGGCAATGGTAAATAAGAATTATTAACATAAGCTTAGTATTCACTTCCCAGTGAAAACTTTAAACTGCAGCAGATTCACAAAAGCTTCAATAGAACTAGAGTTCTTGGTCATTCCTGGAACTCTTAATTGTTACCAATTGTCCCAAGGATTGCTACCATTCAACAAATTATAGTCAAGGCATTTGTAATTGCTTCCAGGGCTGGATAAACATGCCAAGAAGAAGGGAACCATTACTCTAAGTCTTTTGTTTCATCAAAGTACATTTCCATAGACCCATAATTAAACAATATTCCTGAAAGCAGGTCTTCATAAAACAGAAGGGAGTTTCCTGAAACTCAGCACACTGGATTATTTTTACCTAATAAAAATAAAGAACCCATAAATTGACTTAGAATACCTGCAGAATAAGAAGTAGGCATCTAAGACATGTACACCAGAGCACAGGAATATTTAAAAGGAATGAGTCAAGGGTTATTTGCCACTTCTGTACTTCATTGACCCTGATCCCCCTGACTTTGGTGGAAAGCCAGGAGGAATACCAACCCAAGGCAATCCTGAAGGAACTGAGGAAGTTATGGGATGCTATGGCGAAGACAGAAAGACTAAAGAGATTCTTCATTCCTTCACTGGCCAGCTCAAATGCAGCAAATCCAGTAGTTCCAATACAACCCAATAAGAAGTAAAGAAAACACTGGATTCCATGCATATTGATATCTTAGTTAACTTTCCTATTGCTATAACAAAATGTCTGACAAAAGCAAAATAAGAGGAGGGAGAAGCAGCCTGAAGGAGAGAGAATTTATTCTACTCATCAAAATTTTCATGCTGAGGAGGTAAACTTGAAGCAGTTGGTCACACAAAATAAGAGAGAGAGATGCATACATGCTGGGATTCAGCTCAGTTTCCCCATTTTCTGCAGTTCAGCATCCCCTGCCCAGCAAATAGTCCCCCCTCCCCAAGATGGGACTTCTCCCATCAATTTATGCAATGAAGATCAACCTCAATACTCATAAAAACATGCTCATCTCCTAGGTAGCTCTAGATTCTGTCAAAGTGACAATTAACACTTACATAATGAGAAAGAAAGAAAGGTTCAGTTCGTGAAGCTCATTTATCCACAGCAGATAGAAGATCCATGATATAAACCAAGGAAGAGGAGTTTCTTTACCAACAGAGACCAACAAGGACCAAGAAATTACCACACTGGCCAGAGATGCCTCTCCATTCTGTGAGTAAGACTTATAGCTCCTCAAAGAAGCAGTGGCACCAGGAAGAGGAAAAATGTTAGATAAAAGTGGTGTATCAGCAACCTTTAGTTGCCCCTCAACCGAAAATAGCTGTTAAAATAACACTGCTTAGTTTTGGCTGCAAATGGAACTAGTTAGGATTCAGTATACCAGAACACCATAAAAATACATTGTCTGCTCTGGGTAGCTTGGGGGAACGTGAGAACAAAATGGAATTGAGCTATAGAAAACTAAAACGTATTTCTGTGCCTCTAGTAGTGATGCCTAAGTTTATATGCTAGGCACTGCGACTATTTTCCTTAAGTTGTTCCATTCCCCCTCAAGCTGAAGGCGTATGTCAAAACACTTCTACCTACTATAGTACAGAGTACTTGAAATGTTGTCTTAAAGTGGAAGAGTTCTTTATAGCAATATTAGATTTGTGCAAGTATCAACCCAAGCGTTAGAGTCAGACAACTAGAATTCAAGTCATGTGTCAGCCACAGTATCTTGCTTGACTCACTTGGTACATACTGAGCACCACTCAACCTTCACAAAACAGAAATAACACATACTTTTCAAGTTTGCTGTCAGTTTAATGTGGAAAGATATGCAATAGGCTTGCCGAAAGATCTGGCACATGATAAATCTTGTAAAAGAAAACAAAAAATAGAATCTAGTATCTAGAACCATTCCAGGCCCTGCATTTTTCAGATAAAGCAACATAGAGTCAAATATTTCTGTGCTGCACCTGAAAATATTCAATTTTATTACTGTGAATTGTATCTTTTTTATAGATTTAAATGGAGCATTAGTTTTCAGAAAACTAGTCATAGCCCTGCCATTTTCATTTTTTTTTTCTGTTTTATCTTCAGGATTGAGACCATCTTCATAGACAGGAAATCCAATTCATAACTAATAACTAAAAAATGATAGTCACTTACAGTCTATATGTCTCATGAATGGACTTCAAGCTTAAGGCCAAGCTAAAGACAAAGGAAGTGTTCCCTTTCCATGGCAGGAGATTTTTAGTCACTTTTTCTGAATTTTGGAAATTTTGTTGTTCCTCACATTAATATAGATTAAGTTGAATATCCAATACCAACCTGACCTTTAGCTTTTGGCAAAAACTACAAATTTCTTGGAGACACAGAAGCAGGGGCTACATGGTAATAACTGTGGTAGCTAACCTGTGTCATGCTATACCTTCTCTGCAAGAACACATGGTAATTGTTTCATCTAAAGCTAAATTATGTGTGTACATATATATGTATATACACATACACACACACACACATACGCACACATGCACACACGCACATATTTCTCTCGCCATTTCCATTTTACAATGAAGAGACTCTTGCAAGTGGCTGACTTCTGTGGCTTGTTAGATATCTAACACTATTTAGCTTCATTACCCTTTATGTTCAGATCCTATGTGATTTTCTGCATATTTCCTACATGCATCAAATGAGGACAGCCCTTCTTGCCTTCAAGGTTTTTGTTTTACAAAAGCATTCTGTGTCTTCCGCTGCAAGATACCATGTATTGTGTATCCTATAAGTGTTCATTGGTGGGGAAAGAAAGATGAGCTCTGACTTTCTTTAAACAAGAAAGACCACAACTGCCTTTGACTAGGCACTGCCAATTGCAGACTGAGGGATCAAGGGAGACTGCAGATTACTCATTCACCTTCAGAGTTCTATGTTTGATTACTTTAGAAGCAATAGGAGCTGAGAAGCAGGGGTGGTGGAGGACTCAGAGAACTCTGACATCTCAGCCCCATCTCCGAGTTAGCAAGCCCTTAGTGAAGTGTCTCCATTTTATCTTTTGCAAAATGGACCTAAAACTCTGGCTCCAGGAGGTTATAACCACATAGCACAGCCATGTTCATGACACACTATGGTCACAAATGCATAGCCTCAAATGCTGAGAACATTGCCAAAGCAGTTAACATAGTTTGCCAGACTGTCAGTGCGAAAAAATATTATTTTCTAATGTAGGATTTCATTTCAAACAAATGACAAAATTTTTTTTAAATGCACAAAAGAGTCAATACATAATGGAATTGGCTTTCAAAGAACTTGATCATCAATTCTGTCTTCAAATCCTGGATAATTTCTTTTTAAGATTATTTTTAAGGAGTGGTATTGGGTGTTAAACATGGGTTTCACACATGACAGACAAGCACCTCACTATTGAGATCTAGCCTTAAATCCTTTTATACTTTTTATTTTGAAGCAGAGTCTCATGAATTTACACAAACAACCGTTGAGCTCACTGTGTAATCCATTCTGGCTTTGAACTCGCCCTCTTCCTGCCTTGGCCTCTTGCATAGCTGAGATTGCAGGCCTATGCCACCAGACCCTGATCAATTTTGTTTAATCTTCTTTAGATCAAGCATAGATAACGGTGATGACATCCTTTCAGAAACTGTGTTTTGATTTTTTTCTCCTCTCTAACAATATCATTTTTCTTCTTCTTTTTTTCCTTTGTGCCTCATTGATGCATAGTGAACTTCTGACAGAGATGAATGATGCAATAGTACTTAGTAGTCATAAAAGAAACACTACTCCCTGTGAGCCAATCTCTCATCCTCTAGATCATTCTCTTCTCAGTAGCTTTCAACTTTCTCCTTTTCCGGGATGGATGTCCACCACTCTACGATTGAGTGGGGAGGAACATATGAATAGACTCTCCGACCCAGAAAACAAGAAATAATCTTAGGCATTATGGTCTCATGTGTGGGCCAAAGCCACAGTGAACTTTTGTTCAGTACCTAGCTGACAGTTTCACTGGCTCCATTATCTCCTGTGTATAACTCTTACAACAATCCTGTAAAATACTCTCATCTCTATTTTAGATATACTGAAACAAACACTTTGAGATGTGTTTCGCTGCTCATCATGGTCCACGTACTGAAGAAGCCTCATGTTCAAATTTCAGAACCAATTCAGTTGAAGTGCAAAGCACAGTGGCCCAGATAAATGAGCCAGCAATATGTGAAAATGAAACAAACACTAACAGAAAAACGTTACATGTCAAGGGTGATGTTCTTTGTAAGGAAGATTCTAATGTAAAGTAAAAGCATCTCTTGTTGTATTTGGTTTTTGACACAGCTTGTTTCGTTACTGACACACGAAGATGGAAAGAAATGTTTATACCCAGATGTCCTTAAAGAGGAACAAACCCAAAGTTGGGCTTTGCTCATTTCGATAGTGGGGAAGGATAAGAGAAAGAAGAGAGTCTGATAAATAATTTATGAAGAAGAATGCTTCACTGATCAGGTTTAGTGATGAAAAAATTTCTTTGAAAACGCATGAGTAGCATTCTTAATGGAAATTATCTGCACTTCTCCTGGGTCGCCATTTATTTTTTCCTGCTATTAGTTTGATTTGGGCTTGACAGTCTCCTTCCTGCACAAATGTAGCAACAGACACAATGGAAAGCCTTTCTACATGATTATTTTCTAAAGTAATGAGACCTGTGTGACCTGAAAGATCGGCCCCTCCCACGCGTCAGGTAAGGAATGATACTTCTTGCCTTGTGCTTCCTCATGTGGCTTAGAAACTCCTCCTGGGGTCTAGGGTGGGCTTTTGCTGCCATCTACTGGTATGTCTTGCAAGACACTCGCACACTTCTTTAAAGGAGAGAATTGAAAGCATGGGGGAGGGGGCCTCTGTAAGAAAATCCAGTTCTGGCAGAGATGAATTTTTATGCCGAGTCACAGAGCCATAAGTATTTTGTGCTAGAGAATGTTTAATAGCGACCCTCTTGTGCAATCCAAGGAAAGATTTTTTTTTTTCTCCTTCATTCCCTGGACAAGTGTCTGCATTCATCTACATTCTCATGTCACTCTGGAGAAGCTGAAACGGAGGAGGAATACCGTGGCAGTTTGATTACATAGATTGCTAAGATTACTCCTAACTCCTCTTGCTGCCTGAAATTTCTAGCAGACTTATTTAACTCCTTTCCCCCATGTAAAATATGAAACCATGACATTCCTTCATAGCATCATACAGTTATCCATAAACTCACTGGTGTGCTGGCATGAAGATTAAATGTGGTGTGTGCTTAGCATTTCTTGCACATACACATGAGCTTTTAATAAAAATACAGCTGTTCCCTTCACATGACAATGGCTAATAACTCCATTGTTGTGGCATTTAAGAACAAAACTACCCAGAATGGTGACACTATGGTAATAAGCTACCCTTAAATATTATACATCCAACATTTGGTCCTCCTGGAAGGTCCTGACAGGAAGGACAAATGCAAATGACAAAGAGTAAGTCCGGTATATAGGTCTACATATTTCAGCATTGGTTTATATAGACAAATCATAGAAAAGATTCTGTTACAGCCCAATTACCTTATTGCAAAATTCTGAAAGACAGAAAGTGGATACATAAGGGTCTGAATAAATTATTGCGTGTAAAGATTCTAAAGGATTATGCTCAGAGAACGGATTTGGTCACACATAGTTGTTCTTTGCTTTGAGCAGATGCAGAGAAAACTGAAGACTACCTTCTTGGAAGGGATACAGCAGTAGCGATGGAAGGAATAGCCACTAGTAAGTTTCAGTATGTGACGTATGTAAGCTTGCGAGGGTTTTAGGACCTTCACAGTAAGCATACAAACACCACTCTTAAAACGATCTGCGAAAGGAGCCATGCCATAATTTTGAGTCCACTATAAATGCACCTCAACATGTTTCCAGGAATCTGAAGATAAAAATATTTGTGCAAGATGATCAGTTGAGCAATCGCACAATTTTATTCCAAAAATCCATAGCAAATCTGTAACTCTTAAGAGTTCCCTTTAAATTAAAGACTGTGGCACTGCTCAAAAGCACACCGGTACAGGGGACTGGATACATCATGTCACATTGCCATGGAGCGTGCGACAGGGGCAGTTTCTGGATGTTGACTGCTAGAGTTCAAACCTCTGCTTCCAAACTCTCTACCCCCTTATCTCCTCACCTGCAAAGGAGAGACTAGACAACGTGCCAAAGGTTTGAAGTTGTTTTAAGGATCAAGTAAACTGGACAGGTGCATTTAAAACAAGGGTCCAATTTATAGTGACCTTCAAAAGCGAAGTGTTATTATAGAAGCAGAAGGCATTTGGAATAATAGAAGTTTAGTTAAAAGAGGATGAGGAGGATGAGGAGGTGATGTGATGGGTAATAAAGCTTGCTGTGCAAGCATGATGACATAAGTTCATACCCTAGACTACATCTAAAGGTCTGGACATGGTAAGGGACCCTCTGCTACAACAGCACCAGGAGACAGGGATAGGCAAAGAGACAGGCTTACTGGCCACACACTAACCCCGAGTGCTGCAGAAACAGTGACAAACCTTGCCTTAAGGGAATAAGGCTCACAAGGGAAGGGAACCTTGAGAAACTTCTATTTAGTAGAGATCTCCTAAGTTTCTTCTTTCTTTTCAAACTATAATTCTTTTTCAAAGTGAAACTGACCTAATTCCTGATGTTTAAGAGACAAGGACAGCGCAGTTAGCTGAAGAAGGAGTAGCTAAGATGTCTTGTAGAGGGTCTTGCTGCACGGTAGATGACCAGAAGTAACCCAGTAAAGTCACGGAGCAATGGAAAATCATTGATGGTTTTTTTACCTCTTATTTTTCCCATCATAAATGCTCCTTGAAATAAGTTTGATCCCAGCCAAAGAAACACAGTGAGAAATATATATATATATATATATATATATATATATATATATGAAAAAACTAATACCCCAGTGGACATCTCATTTTGTCAGGAATTGGCTCTCAAGTCACAGGTGATGGAAAGACTCAATACAGAAGATATTCACAAGCACTGAGGACGTTGTAATGCTTGACCCTCCACCACGCAGGCTAGGTTTAGTTACTGGCTGTTCATTCAGTGGATCTTCCAAACCACCAGTGGGGAATATCCCATGGAAGATTATTGAGCACTGCAAGATTGCATAATGAAGCAAAGCCCATCCAACTCTGCCCAGGTGTTGTGGTAATTGGAACACGTTCCACAAGTCTTAGAGTTCAATGGTCCTCAGATCATAAAGTCCTAGCTATGTGAAAGTAAGCTGGGTCAAACAGCTAACCAAGAATATATGCCTTAGATGGACAGCCTTGGTCCCTAATGTCCTGCCATGTGCAGATCTGTCTTTACAAGGTGGAAAACATTTTACTGCCACTCATTCCAAAGTTAATATTGGTGGCACTTTGAGAATATCCAAGGAAATATTCTTTCTAGAATTATTTCTGCATTCAGCAAAAAAAGTTCCTTTGCATTAGAACTTATGAGCATAGTATAAAGTACTAAATGGTGTGGTGTGGCTCATTATTCCTTGATCTTCTAATGGTCAAAAAATGTTTTTATTATGTCTGTGAGGGTTCCATCCCAATCCTATATGTTCATTTCTGTGGCGTTTTCAGTACAGAGACTTTGTAAAATTTGTAAAACACAATCACACGTCACCCTTCTGTTTACATTCTGGTCCATTTTTTTGTATGCCTCGTTACATCAGTTCCTGCTGATTGATGTGCTCCATAAATTTTTTCTAAATTTCATAAATTGGAATATTTACCCAAAAAAGTTTAAATATTTTAAACCACCATTTTAAATAGAATACAGCAAACCTTTTGGAATATTTCACGTAGCCGCTAGATTGTTTTCCATACCATGAATACAAACATCTTCAAAAGCTCACTATTTTTTCCAGAGAAAACACTTCAGTCCATTACTTTTTGTTGTCTAACGAAAATTGCACATGAAATAATTAGAGCTCTTCAAGTCAAAATATGAGACAGAAAAATAAAATATAAATAGTTAGCTAGAAAAAAACAAGCAACCTCACAAGAACTATCCCAGAACTAGAAAGCATCTAAACAGCATCTTTCCTAACGTATGCACACAGGGTCCATAAACAAGGGGAAAATACTTAGCCTGATTCTTACCTTTGTAATTCAGCTTTCGAGCTAATCAACTCCCATTATCAGACTTCAGCGGACAGCAAATGCCACTTTTAAAAAAGGAAGGTGGTATTTTGTAGCACCGATTTCTGTTAGGAGTCAGACGCTGACCAAAATTCTTCCCTTCAGATAAACACAACTCTGAGCCTGTCGCTATTGACATGAAAGGAAGGAGATAAGGCATCTCTGCCTGTGGCAGCAGGCCTTGTAGTAGATGGGAATCCACAGTAATGTGTGTACAGAGGCACACTGAAATACGGTTAGAGCGTTTACTCTACACTGCACTACCCTGCTCTTCCACGACTCGGTGAGCCCCTCACTACACTTGAAATAAAGTCCATTCTTACTTTGGAATTTGGTGTTCTTTGGTTGTAAACTGATTCCTTGCTGCCTTTGGACCACAGGATTGGCATTTACTACATATCACTCAAGACATCATCAGCCAGTTCCTTACGAATCTTAGAATCTTCCTTTGTAAAGCCACTAATAATACCATTCAGCATAACGTCAGCTACATAATACATGCACCAAATCAAACTGTCAATTCACCAAAGACAAAAGAGTAGAATAGAATTCTCTGGGCTCTCTTTGTCATGTCACCCCATGGGGACATTTCTTTTCAACCCAATGAAAGTGCATGGCAGGTGAATAAAATGATGTAACTCAACCTACATCCACAGTTTTGCCACATATCAAGACGATACACATTAAAGCCACACATGCCTCCAATTCTGCAGGGAGTCCAACATCGTCATGTACCAGAGTGAGGAAAGGGGGCACTCATCACTTGAAGCCACCACACTAAGTAGTCAGCAGTGTTTTATCAGTTCTCCTTAGAGATTTCAAAATAAAAGTAAGTGTTTGATAAGAACCTAACCCAATAAATTATATCCAGAATGGTGTTATCTGTGGGGTACCAGCAAAATGTTCCAAAACTGGGGATAGCCAATGACCACAGTACCATGCCATACAGAAAGAAGTTCCAGACACAACATCCTAAAAAATCAAACTTAGCACAAAGGATAAGGTTAATGGTTTGCTTAAACCGAGCAGATCTTAAGTCGAGAATCTGAGAAGTGGAAGGTTAAAGATTTGTATGATCTGAAGAAAACATGGGTTGCAGTTGGAAATCGGTGTGGGGCATCTCTGGGACTAGCTGTGGACCTGAGGACAGCGAGGCTCCCAGGACTCTATGGGGTGACCCTCACTGAGATTCCTAGCATCTGGGGATACAGAGACTGAAGTAGCTAGGTAGGACTTTTAGTGGAGGAACAGGGACATCACAAGACCTTCTATCCCAAAATTTGTCCTATCTACCAGACGCACAGTGATAAAGATGGAGCAGAGATTTAGGGAAAAAGCAACCAATGACTGGCCCAACTTGAAACCCATCCCATGGGAGAGAGCCAACCACTGACACTATTCATGATACTGTGCTTACAGACAGGTACCTAGTATCACTGTCTCCTGATTCGTTTCATCCACCAAAGGATAGAAACAGATACAGAGATACACAGCCAAACATCAGGTAGAGCTAATGTTAAAATAATAAATAATGTTAAAATAATGTTAAAAATAATAAATTTTTGAAATATTCTGTGAACAGCAGTGTTATGGTGGCAGTTAAGTAGATCATCTTTCCCTCTACCTTAAAATTTTACTGGCCACTTCTGTCTTTTCAAGCTTGTATTCTAACCCTCTTCTTTTCCTACCCCCAAATATGGAACAGACACCTTGCAGAAGGTAGATTCTGTAACCCTGTGTTTGACATGCTTTATGCTAACATTGCTCTGCAAGTCAAATAATAGCATTCAGTGTCTCTCCAGTGCTGGGGTTCTCAAGATTGGGAGAGTAGTGAGAGTTTTAAAAGAGGGTTTCTGCAAGGCTCTGCTGTGTGAATCAATGAGCTCAAAGCAGAGAACAAACTTCACTTCCCACAGTCAACTGAACAATGATAGATGCTGTATTTTATTTTCCGAAGCATCATCTTTCAAGAAAGCAGCCAAAGAAGTAAAGATTGGGTATCTCAGCATAAATAATCCTGGCGCTCCACCTGTCACTGATGCTCGCTGCTGACAAATTGGTATAAATATTTGAGGTGCTAAACAAAAAGATATTGAAGTCATTGTGCTGAAACGAGCTAATTCATTTTTGAGGAGAAGGAATCAAGTTGGTTTTAATCTGGGGAAAGACATATAGATACAAAGATTGAGGGGAGACAATTTATCTCTATAATTCAAACCTTTATCAGAAGAGACAGAGAACAATTACACACCCACAAAATGGAAACAGGATGAATATTCAAAGAGGGATGGTTTCGTCTTCTCCCTAGAGCAGCTTTCTTCCAAATTATTTATTTGGGCAAATTTTTATGTGTCCCCAAAACTGATATAATTTTGATTTAGTCTAGCCTCAAAAGGTGCTACCTTCAATATTAGTTAAAGAGTAATATCCTTATTCCTTGTTGAGCTACTATTTAATGAATGCCTTTTGGTGTTCTCAAGATGGTTAACAGTAATAAGAAGCTAACAGTAATAAGAAGAATTGTAGGACAAAAATTAAAGAGGCTTCCCTTTTAGGATCTCCCCAGGAGTACAGTCTCTTTCAGCATCCTTCTTCTCTTGAGGCTATTAGCCTGCATTCACCCTCTCCCATCCAGGGAAGTACTTTTATTTGTATTCACTTAGTAACGATTTTGGCAAGAATATCTTAGCAAATGAAAGAACCCAGACATCAGAAAGACCTTCAGTTTTCACACTTAGATAAAGAGGTCACTCCTGGACTCAGTTCTCTCATCTGAAAGGAATCACAACACCTGTAGTAAAAGCTATTTCAGTTTCTTGTGGTTTGCGGATTGTACTTTGTGTATTCCGATCTTCTAGGCTAATATCCACTTATCAGAGAGTGCATACCATGTGTGTTCTTTTGTGATTGGGTTACCTCACTCAGGATGATATTCTCCAGATCCATCCATTTCCCCAAGAATTTGATAAATTCATTGTTTTTAATAGTTGAGTAGTACTCCATTGTGTAGATGTACCACAGTTTCTGTATCCATTCCTCTGTTGAGGGACATCTGGGTTGTTTCCAGTTTCTGGCTATTATAAATAAGGCTGCTATGAACATAGTGGAGCATGTGTCCTTATTACATGTTGGAGCATCTTCTGGTTATATTCCCAGGAGTGATATAACTGGGTCCTCTGGTAGTACTATGTCCAATTTCTGGAGGAACCACCAAACTGATTTCCAGAGTGGTTGTACCAGCTTGCAATCCCACCAGCAATGAAGGAGTGTTCCTCCACAACCTCTCCAGCATCTGCTGTCACCTGAGGTTTTTTTTGTTTTGTTTTGTTTTGTTTTGTTTTGTCACCTGAGTTTTTTATCCTAGCCATTCATACTGGTGTGAGGTGAAATCTCAGGGTTGCTTTGATTTGCATTTCCCTGATGACTAAGGATATTGAACATTTCTTTAGGTGTTTCTCAGCCATTCGGTAGTCATCAGTTGAGAATTCTTTGTTTAGCTCTGTCCCCATTTTTAATAGGGTTATTTGGTTCTCTGGAGTCTAACTTCTTGAGTTCTTTGTATATATTGGATATTAGCCCTTTATCAGTTATAGGATTGGTAAAGATCTTTACCCAATTTATTGGTTACCTTTTTGTCCTGTTGACAGTGTCTTTTGCCTTACAGAAGCTTTGCAATTTTATGAGGTCCCATTTGTCAATTGTTGATCTCAGAGCATAAGCTATTGGTGTTCTGGTCAGGAAATTGTCCCATGTGCCCATGTGCTCAAAACTCTTCCCCACTTTCTTTTTTATTAGTTTCAGTGTATCTGGTTTTATATGGAGGTCCTTGATCCACTTGGACTTGAGCTTTGTACAAGGAGATAGAAATGGATCGATTTGCATTCTTCTACATGCTAAGCACCAGTTGAGCCAGCACCATTTGTTGAAAATGCTGTCTTTTTTTCCACTGGATGGTTTTAGCTTCTTTGTCAAAGATCAAGTGATCATATGTTTGTGGGTTCATTTCTGGGTCTTCAATGAGAGGAGAGGCCCTTGCCCCTGTGAAGTTTCTATGCCCCAGTGTAGGGGAATACAAGGGCCAGTAAGCAGGAGAGGGTAGGGTGGTGAGCAAGGGGAGAGGGGAGGGAACAGGGGTTTGTTTTTGTTTTTGTTTTTATTTATTTATTTATTTATTTATTTTGGAGTGGAACTGGGAAAGGAGATATCATATGACAGGAAAATAAAGAAAATATCTAATAAAAAATAACATATACAAAAAAGTTATTTCAGAAACACAGAGAACAAAACAAAAGCAAAATGCGTAGTAAAGTACAACAGTTTAAAAATGTTTGATTTTTAACAGTATTTTTCTCATTCCTCCTAAGCTATGCCAGCATGTCCCAGGGTCATTTTGATACTGCTTCAAGATCTGAGTCATGAACAATGTGACTGTAAGTCAGCTACATTTCCTAAATTAACTGCGTTATGTAATTAGTATCTCTTGATGGATGTATCTGAGGTATTTTTCCCATAATTATCTTTTCCTTCCTCTCTTTAGCAACACTACCACCCACATAGTTTTCAAATTACAGCTTCCATAGCCCCTGTTTACACAACTACTCAAGTGTACCACCTTTCAGTTATTTTCCTTTCTTTTATCTACCTAACCTCCACAGTCGGTGTGACATACAGTCCAGCAAAACTATACACATATCTTTGGAAAAGCAACTCTGCTCTTCAGTCACAAACAAAGGTCCAACTCAGGGCAAACCAGGAAAGACCCACAGTGGCCCTTACTACGCA
>JADRCD010192100.1:838-11857 GCA_019843815.1 Montemys delectorum
TGGACTATGACCCAGTAGTAGAGCACCTGGCAATTCCATCCACAGAATCACAAAGGAAGTTATTAAATTACGTAATGCCTTTACATATGTAATCCCAAGGGTAATAATGGCAGCCATGGGTGACAGACAAGAGGACATGTTATTCCAGATGCTATCAGCCAACCAGGATGAGATTCGAAAGTCAAGAACATGACTGATATGACTAAAGCGTTTCACGGATGGAGCCCAAATGTGCTCTGGGGTGTTTGAATCTGACTCTTTTCAGGGAAGGAAAAAGGCCCGGGAGTGGGGACTGTTTGCCAAGGAACAGCAAGATCTATAAGAGCGACTCACCATGACGCAGCAATGTCATTAACTTAGCTCACTGATCTGCAGTTTGGATGGAGCCAACACCCATGCTAGTGAGGACCTCTCCCATGAGCTCCAGTTTCCCGGCGGCTGGCAATAGCTGGCAATAGCTGTGGTTGCCAGTAGGGGGCGCAGCGTGTGACGGGGCTGGGAACCTTGATTCCTCCTACCAGGGCTTCTCCTCAGGTGGGTGTTCTAACCTGTGCTGAGTTTTAGAGTGAGTTTCTGAGAGCCGACAAGGCCACACAGTCAGAAAGGAAAGGAGGAGGAAGAAGGAGAGGAGGTGAAGCAGCACAGTGTAATCTCTCCTTCCTGCCCCTACTTCCGTCTCTATTCCTCTTCTTTCTCCCCAGACCCCTCCTCCTGTCTGTTTTTGGTTGGTTGGTTGGTTGGTTGGTTGGTGGGTTGGTTTTTTTTTTGTTTTTTGTTTTGTTTTTTTGGCTTGTTTTGTTTTTGTTGTTGGTTTTTGGGGTTTTTTTGGGGGGGGGTTGGTTTTGGTTTTTTTTGTTTTTGTTTTTTTGTTTTTGTTTTTGTTTTTTTTGGTTTTTTTTTCTGAGACTGGCTCTTGCCACACAGCCCCAGCGGGCCTCAAACTCTCCATCCCCCTGCCTCATCCTCCTGAGAGCACACCGACTGGGCCCTAGTTCCTTTCAGCCCAGTTTTGAGAATCTTCCATACTTGTTGTGCGTGACCCCGAGTTCTCCCGTTTTTATTACTATTTTGTTGTCATTATTTGTTGATCTTCCCTCCTACAGGTAGATGTTAGAGGTGGAGCCATTCAGGTATTCACGCTCAAATCCCTCCCGTGGACATGTCTTCATTCTTCTCAAGTAAATGCATACAACTTGGCCTTGAAATCAGTTGGTATAGGGCTATTTAGCACGAGGGAAGCCCCAGGTTCCCTCAGCAAAACCTCATGTACAAGGTGTGGCCGTGCATACCTGTTACCCCAGCACTAAGGAGGTGGAGGCAGGGGGATCAAAGTCATCCTAAACTACATAGCAAGTTCAAAGCCAACCTGGACTACTTGAGACCCTGTCCCCAAAATTTTTTAAAGGGGCTCTAAAGTGATGGAGCTGTTAACGGCGCTCGCAGCGCAAGTCTGATGACCCTCGTTCAATCTCTAGAGCCTGACTCCACGGAGTTGTCCTCTGACCTCCACACACACATCGTGGACACGTATCCACAAGCACACGCATTCAATTACAATAAATGCATTTGTTTAATGCACAGGCTCTTTCAGTCTTAGATCTCCAGGTGTCTGCAGAGTCCCATCAAGTTGTCAATTTCCCAAAGAACCCTGTTGTTTCACACCTGCCTCACCCTGGTTTGTGTCAATTGTTACAGTTGCCAAAGGCCTGACATGCTGGAGTCCTAAACCTTCACCATGCCATCAGGAGTGTGTGTGTGTGTGTGTGTGTGTGTGTGTACGCTTGTGCATGCATGTGCGTGTGTGATGTGGCACTAGAGAAGCGTGTATTCCACAGTGTGCAGTGGAGGTCAGAGGACAACCTTGTGAGCTGGTTCTTGCTTTCCACCTTGATTGAGGTGGGGTCTCTTGTTTACTGTTGCATATACTAGCCCGAGAGCTTCCGCAGATTCGCTTGTCTCCACCTCCCATCTCAATGGAGGAGCGCTGGGATTACAGAAGTGCACTATCATGGGCTCTGAGAATTCATTCTTACACACCAAGCATTTTCCCCACTGAGCTATCCCACCAGCCCCCCTTCACTGGAGTTTTAATTTGCATGACCTGATGACACATGGCATGGAGTGTTTTCTTCGGAATTTATTGGCCATTTGTGTCTCTTCTTTTCTGAAATGTCTGCTTAAGCCTTTGCACACTTTTTTATTGGGTTATTCGTTCTTAATGCTTTTAAGCAAACAATATTTTGTCAGCTATATGTCCTGAAACTATTTTCTCCAAGCATATGGCTTAACTGCTCTTATTATTAGTAACATTTCTGGTATACAATTGCTTATTTTGATGAATTTCTTCCCCAACTTGTGGCTTAGTTCTTTCCAGAAGGTTCTGAGATAATCTTTGCCAGCCCTGTGATTACAGAGGTTGTTTTATGCCAGGTGTGATGACGTACACGCCTGTAATTCCAACATCCAGGATGCCAGGCAGGAGCATGGAGAGATGGAAACCTGCCTGTGCCACATGGTGAGACCTCATCTCAAAAATACAATTAAAGTCTTTTTTTATAAAAAGGTTTATTTATTTAATGTATATGAGTACATTCAGACACACCAGAAGAGGGCATCAGATCCCATTACAGATAGCTGTGAGCCACCATATGGTCGCTTGGAATTGAACTCAGGAGATCTGGAAGAGCAGTCAGTGCTCTTAACCGCTGAGCCACCTCTCCTGCCCTAAAGTCTTACATTTTCTTCCTGGAAATTTGTAGCTTTAAATTTGGCTTCCAAGTCTGCAGTCTGGGGCTGCTGAGGAGATGGCACTGTCAATTGGACATTTGAAGTGTGGGGATCCTCACAAGTGGCATCCATAGAAAAGCTAAGCCTGGCAGCCTGCATCTGTATCCTGAGCTCTGTATAAAAGGAGGCAGGCAGATCCTCATTGGCCAACCATCCCAGCTAATTAACAAGCTCCAGATTCAGTGGCAGATCCTGACTCAGTTGCCTGCTACTGGATCCCTTCCCCTAACTGACCTACCTAGTTGGGCCTCAGTAGGAGAGAATGCACTCTGGCCTATGGTGACTGGATGTCCCAGGACAGGTTGGTACCCAAGGGGAGGCTAAGGAGAAGAGGGAAGGGTTAACGGGAAAAGAAATTCATAAGAGTGGGATGGCAGGAGAGGAGGGATGGGGGCTGCAAACCAGATGTAAAATGAATAAATTAAGTAATTAATTTTTAAAAAATAAAGTAATTCGGCTAGGGATGTGGTTTGGAGATTAAAAGCGTATACTGCTCTTGCAGAAGACCCAAGTTCAATACCCAGTGCCCACACCTGGGCAGCTCACAACCACCTGCAACTTCAGCTCCAGGGAATACAACACTGTTTTCTAACCTCTGCAGTTACCTGCACTCATGTGCACAAACCCACACATAGACACACATAATTTAAAAACTAGAAATCTTTTAAAAATACAAAATGGAAGCCAGAGAGATTGCTCAGCAATGTGGTTCAGAGCACCTACTTGGTGATTCACAACCATCCTTAAGTCCAATTCCAGTGGCTCCGACACCTTTTCTCTGACCTCAGTGGACACCAGACATGCACGTGGCCCCCATACATTCATGCAGGCAAAACATTCATACACATAAAATAAAATAGAATAGAATAAAATAAAATAAAATAAACCTTAAGAGTTAATACAGAAAGTGGTGACAGATTGATGAAGACACCCGGATGTTGACATCAGCCTCCACACACATGTATGTGTACACACACACACACACACACAAATATACAAGCTATACACTTTTGCACATGCACCATAACCAAAAGCCTTCAATCTGTCTTATGCTGCTTTGTGTCCACTAAGAGATAACACTTGAGGTTTGCTTTCCCCTGCAGATATCTGCCCACTGCAATTCCTGGATTGAAAGACCTCTCTCACCATCAAATTATCTTGGTGCCCTTGTCAAAAATTAACTGACTCTATAAATGTATGTCTACATTCAGACTCTGGTGACAGCTTCTTCGTCTGCTTTACCCACTTACTATTTATTTAGCTTGACACCCAAATCCATTCACTACATCTTGATTGGTATCACAGTCACAGCAGCCCTTGTAACCTGGTCATATAAGTACCTCTGGATATTCAGTCCCTTGCTTGTCTTTCCTTCTTTTGTGTGATGTGTATGGTACATGCATGTGAGTGCACAGGTTCACACCAACATGCAGGCATGCAGAGCCAGAGTAGGATGTCAAGTACCTTCCTCTATTGCCCTCTGCCTCATCGGCTTGGGGCACGTTCTCACTGAGCTAGAATCCGGGTCAGCTTCACCTCTGGTGGGCAAGCTCCAAGCACCTGTCTCCACTCACCCACACTGCCGGGCTTACAGCTCAGTGCAGCCATTCTGGCCTTTCACATGGGTCCTGCAGATTCCACGCCAGTCTTCATGCATGCTAAGCAAGCACTCTTCATCACTGAACCCTTTCCTCAGCCCTCTAGCTTCTCAATATGCATTTAAGAATCCTTTTGCTAACACTTGACCAAAAAAAACCCAGTCAAGATTTGGCTAGAATTTTATGAGACTCCAGATCCTGGGAACATGTTGTCTTAACAAGTTGAACAATCATATAGTCCATGGGTATGGCATGTCCTTGCATTTGACTTAAGGTTCCTCAACTTTTCTTAGCATTTCCTGGTATTTTCAATATGGACATCATTTATACATTTAAATCCTGAGCATCTTATGTTTTTATATGTCAGGTTATGTTGAGTTTTGTATATTGATCTTCTGTCCTATAACCTTGCTAAGTTGGTGAATATTTGTTATTAGTTATTTCTAATTGATTAACGTTGATTCTAGGATTTTTCTGTAGCTCCTTTTTGATGTTTAGGGTAATTGTGTTGTCTGCAGAGAATGACAACTATATTGTTTCTTTCCAAATTCCACCCTCTTATTTCTCTTTCTTGCCTTTTTAGATTGGCTGGGAATGCTAGTATGTTGAATGAAATGGACTAGTGTGAGCATCCAGGATGGTCTTGAATTCACTATGTATCCCAGCCTGGACTGAAACTCACAATCCTCCTGCTTCAGCCACCCAAATGCTGTGGTTCAGGGATGCATCAACTTGCCAACTTTCCCAGCATAAAAAAGTGGTTAGTTTTTTCACCTCAAAATATGATAGTCGATATTATTGGGCAACTCTAGCAACACTGAGTTATCAACAATTTTTAATATGAGTGATGCCATGTGGCTTTTCCTAGGGACATATGAGCAAATATCTATTCGCATCAATGACAAACCAAAGAAATTATCCCACTTAGGTCTAAAGTTTATTGGTATCATTTTCAGGAGCATGGATAAGGGATTATTTACAGAACATGGTTAGCTCAAAGGCAGCTATAAAAAAATAACCCAGCACAACTGAAAACTCAAGAAAGCTGCATCTCTGGAGCTCCCTGAATGCCTTACAGGTCACTCCTTTGGAGAATGTCCTGTCTACCATCAAACTGTCACTCGTTACTATTAATATAACCATGGTATGTTATATGTAATATAACTTGTGAATCCTGTAAGTTTCAGGAATTTCTTGAGACTTGTGTGTTTGATTTACTTCCTGAGTCTCATGATCCTCCCTCCTCCCTTCAGGAGACAACATTTTAATTTAAAGTAAATAGCTACAAAACAAATGGACACTGAATTTTACCAAATGATTTTTTTCTCTTCCATCTACTGAGGGCAAGCATAAATCCCCAGAACCTACATAAAGTCGGATTCAGTAATATGTGTATCTGTAATCTCAGTGCTCCTAAGGCAAAATGGGAGACAGAGACAGGAAAATCCCAGGAAGCTCAAGGGCCAGCTAGCCAGGTAGGCAAGCAACAAGAGACTAGTGCCAGTTAATTAGCATATATATCCCTGTAACCATAGACTGTTGCAACCAGAGGTTATCTTCTACTTTCCATACACTGCACATACATACACACACATACATACATACATACATACATACATACATACATACACATCACACAAAAATACACACACATAAGAAGTGTTAAAAATTGAAAAATAAAGGAGACACTTTCTTCAGGGACCCTACGGTCTTGATTTGTAACTGTCAGATAGGTTCAGGTGATCCATAATGTTATTCTAATCTTCCATGACCTTGCTTTTTATCTTCCAGTCCTATATTTAGCAAAAGAGGACTATTGAAATGAATAAATACTGGGCAAGAAAATCCACAAAGCTTTGTGTAGGCAATTCATCAGACTACTGGGGAAAATAATGCAGTGTTAGGTATTTGTTTTACAAGCACAAGGACCCAAGTTCAATCCCCAGTGCCTGTATTAAAGGAAAACATGGGTGTGATGTCCTCCCTTAGGGGATGAAGATGGCCATGTCCCTGGATCTCACTAGCAGACAAGCCAAGACAAATCAGTGAGTTCCAGACCAGTGAGAGACCCCCATGTCAGGAAATAAAGGGGACAGTGCCTGAGAAACTGAGAAACCCGAAGAATAGCACCCAAGATTGACTTCTGACATCGATATACATGAGTACACACACACATACACACACACACACACACACACACACACACACCACTCTACCCATTGTGAAGATGAGAAGAAGTTAGGGGAGAAGGGATGGGGGTTACAGAAGAGGCAGACAGGCAGACAGGCAGACGACAGGCAGTAGGCAGCAGGCAAACTCATCTCTTTCAGCTTTCCTGCTGCTTGAGTTAGGTATCTCTGGCCATAACACAGATTTCAGATTTTTTTCCCTTCTTGTGAATTGACTATATATCTGTGAAGGGCCCTTCTTACAACTGGCAATGTCTTCTTCTCTGTTTTTAATATGTCTACTTTTGTGTATACACAGTGTCTCCCTTTATTAAAGGGAGGAGAAGTGGTACGTGCACAAACATTTTGCCTGCATGTTTGTCTGTGCACCTTATTCATGCAGTACCTGTGGAGGCCAGAAGAGGGCATTGGATTCCCCCGGAACTGGAATTTTGAGTCATCATATGAGTTCTGGGAACTGAACTCAGGTCCTGGGCAGGAACAACTAGAATTCTTACCTGAGCCATGTCTCCAGTCGCTTTCTCTGAGTCTTTATATTGTGTGTGCGTGTGTGTGTGTGTGTGTGTGTGTGTGTGTGTGTGTGTGTGTGTGTGTGTGTGTGTATGTGTGTGTGTGCTATCTTTTTCATCCACTCTTGTTACCTATGTGTGTTTTCCCTTCTGACACATCTCCTCCTTGCTCCATTTTCCCTATATTCTTTGCTTCTCTGTCTCTCTCTGTGTCTCTCTCTGTGTCTCTCTCTGTGTCTCTCTCTGTCTCTCTCTGTCTGTCTCTGTCTCTGTCTCTGTCTCTGTCTCTCTCTCTCTCTCTCTCTCTCTCTCTGTGTGTGTGTGTGTGTGTGTGTGTGTGTGTGTGTGTGTGTGTGTCTGTGCATATGCAGGTGTACATGCATGTTGAGGCCAGAGATTTACATCAGATGTCTTCTATTATTTTTGGAGACAAGAGTCACTCACTGGACTCAAAGCTCAGCTGGTCAGCTGGACTGGCTGACCGGTGAACCCCAGGGATCCTCTTGCCTCCACCCAGCTCCCTGCAACCCCAGGCACTATGATTACAGGTACAGGTACAGCCACACCTGGTTTATTTAAGCATGGGTTCTAAAGCTCTAAACTCAGGTTCTCATGCTTGAGCAACAAACATTTTTCACTAGGCCACCTCCTTGGATCTGTCTCGCTTCTGTGGGCTTACCCGGGGCTGTTCTGATGATCCTCCATCTGCTTCTCCCCACTGACTTGTTACCCTGGCTCCATGTTTTATCTCTGTGCGCTCACTGCTCTTCTGTGGCATTTAAAGAGAGTCTTTAAGTTGCCCTAGACTATTTTGTAATAATGTTATATGACTTGACATACACCGTAGAATCTTACAACCACATCTATTTCCTTAACCCTCTGTTGTCCTTTGTGCTACTGTCTTCTGCCTGATTTCTACCTCTATCATATACTGCACAGTATGTTGTTATTTTGGCTTTAGGCAGTCACATTAGAAGGAAATCAAGAATGACTTTAGAATATTTCATTAACTCTATACCTTCCGTATCAGAGACTCTTCAGCCCTTCATGCACATCAAAGCTTCATCCCGAATCATCTCTCTTCAGTCTGAGAAGTGTTGTGCACATCAAAGCTTCAACCCATATCATGAGGAATATCCCTCAGCAGGTGTGGTGGTACATGTCTATTACCCCAGCACTTGAGAAGCTGAGGCAGGAGGACAGAAAGATAGAGGCTGCCGTATGTTAGTGGGATAGTTTTTATTGTCAACTTGACAAACCTTGGAGACAAACTTTAACGCGTATGTGTGATGAATGGCATCATTGGGCTCACTGAGGTAGGAAGGCCAACCCCGGAAGTGTGCAGCACCGTTCCTTGGGTCACCTCAGACTGAATAGAAAGGAGAAAGTGAGCCGAGCATCGGCATTTGTCTGTGACGGCGATGTGACCAGCTGTGGATACAATATAACCATACATTCCATGTTCCCGCTGCCACACCTTCTCTACCATGTTGAACATAATCAGCATCATCACCAAGCTCTCCCATAATCTTTTCTTTCAGTATCATCATCAGCATCACTATTAGCAACATCATCAACACCAGTTCCAGCATCAATGTTGACATCAGAATCAAATTCAGCATCACCCAAAACTTGTTAGGATTACAGCTTCTGAAGTTTGCCTGGATACTCTGAATCCAATTTTAATAATGTAATGTGAGACTCTGGCCTCTGGGGCCTGAAAGGTGGCCTTGAACTGTGTGAGCAAAATAAATACTTCCTTACCTAAGTTCCTTTAAGTATTTTGTCACAACATCAAAGTGGGTATTGGCTAATTTACTTCTCAGGTGAAAGACCCCTTCCCCAAGACTGTCTGCTAACCAGGGAGTCACAGAAAGTGCCTCTGTAGAGTGTCTGGTTGTGTAAAAGGGCGTCTCAGAGAGGGCTGCTGCTATACTGTGGCTTGGACAGAGGTTAAAATTCTTTTTTTTTAAGATTTACCTTTTAATGTGTATTGATGTCTGTCCTACATATATGACTGGGTACCACATGCATGCCTAGTGCCAGTGGAGGCCAGAAGAAGGTGTTGGAGCCCCTGGAATTAGAGTTACAGATGGTTTGAGCCACCACATGGGTGCTGACAATCAAACCTGGATCTTCTAGAAGAGCAGTCCATCCTCTTAACTACAGAGCCACCTGCCAGGCCCTAGAGGCTAGAGTCTAATATTACATCATCACCATTGGATTCAGAATACCCAGGCAAGCTTGAGAAGTTGTAAGCCTAACAAATTTTGGGGGATGCTGAAGTTGGTACTGATGTCAATATTGATGCTGATGCTGGAACTGGTAGTGATGATGTTGATGATGTTGGTTATAGTGATGCTGATGATGATACTGAAAGTAAAGCTTGTGAGAGGTCTTGGTGATGGTGCTGGTACTAAAGCTGATGGCGATGTTGGCAATGATGGTGCTGATGCTAAAGCTGATGGAGATGTTGGTGATGCTGCTGCTGCTGCTGATGGTGCTGATGTTGATGGAGATGTTGGTGTTTATGCTGTTGATGATGCTGATGCTACTAAAGCTGGTGGAGATGTTGGTGATGATGCTTGTAATGGTGCTGATACTAAAGTTGATGAGAATGTTGGTGATGATGCTGATGCTGAGGATGGTGCTCATGCTGGTGCTGAGGCTGCAGCCCACTCGGTTTCATGAGATATTTGAGTCTGTAAGACTGGGTTTGCATCAGATACTGAGCCCAGAAAGTGAAGAGAAACAGGAATGGTTTTCAAAAGCTCATCTTTCTTCCAAATATCTGATGTTTTCAGCCATCTGCACCCATTGAACAATCATGCCTGAGGGATGGTTGTAGAACACTTGCTTAGAGCACTTATTCTGGCTATAGTACCCTACACATGTCAGTACTTACCCAGGAAAATTCCTACAGAGCCCCAAAGAGTCAAAACACGGGTTCTTCTTCCTTGTTCAGGAGCCAAAACCCAAATGCAGGAAGCTTATGATTTTTTTTTAATCTCTCAAAAGCTCTATTACTTTCCACTATAAACATTTTTCTAGAATGTAATATGTGCTCTGACTGCAGACAAACTCTACAGTGCCTTGCTGTGGATTCTCTTATTCTCCCATGGAATCGGTGTCCAGTGTTCACAGTGGACACTGTGAACTTCTCCCATGTACATAGCACACAGGATCGAATGTCCAGACAGAACCTCTGCATAGGCAAAAAACAGCTTCATGCCACCTTAGCAGGCAGGGATTTCAAATACAGTCATGCAAAAGAAATCCCTGTGTGTGAACACGCTCCTGGGGACTAAGGTTGTGTCAGCACCGACCTTGTGAACTTCCCAGCATGTCTGAGAAATTCACACTTGAGTGTTCATTTCGGCCTCTTACATAATGTATGGGACAATCTGGTTGGTTTCTTGGATGTTCCCTCTTGAAGCAAGGTCTTGCTGTGTAGCCCAGGCTATCCTAGTCCTCACAATCTTCCTGTTTCTGTCTCTCAAGCACTGGGATTGCAGGTGTGTACTCATATGGCCCACTTACTCTTCATTTATTAAGATGTTAGATAATTCTTCATTTTGGAATTTTTTTAATGTATTTCTGCTTGGTTGGTTGGATTTTGGTGCCAGGAACAAAACTCATTGCCTTACACATGCTAAGCAGGAGCTCTACCACTGAGCCACACCTCAGCCCCGCACTGGGGGATTCTAGGCAGGTGCTCTACCACTGAGCCACGCCCCAGCCCCTCACTGGGGGATTCTAGACAGGGGCTCTACCACTGAGCCACACCCCAGCCCCTCACTGGGGGATTCTAGGCAGGGACTCTACCACTGAGCCACACCCCAGCCCCTCACTGGGGGATTCTAGGCAGGGGCTCTACCACTGAGCCACACCCCAGCCCCTCAGAGGGGGATTCTAGGCAGGGGCTCTACCACTGAG